>JAAGKR010012856.1:0-15394 GCA_011419295.1 Clarias macrocephalus
TATATATCGTATGGGGTGATTCCCATCCCTATAGTCCATGCGCAAGTGTTTACCTCGTGCGCCAGCATTCTGTACAGCTCCTCTTTAGAGATAGCAAGCCTTTCTCTGTCTGTACTGTCAACTACCAGGATGATGAACTGTAAAGAAGAGAGATATAAAAGCTCACCTTATCAAAAATTCATGTTAAAGTTGAAAAATGTAGTCACACTAAAAAGGGCTTGCCAGCACGTCTACATGAGAATGTGTGTGAGGGTGTTGCAGTGGTTTGGAACAACACCCAGTAGAGCCCCCATTATCTCGACCTTTCACACACAAACTGTTCTGCTCGAATGGCTATGACGTCCTTTCACTTAGTCCTCTT
Organism: Clarias macrocephalus; assembly: GCA_011419295.1. NCBI lineage: Eukaryota > Metazoa > Chordata > Actinopteri > Siluriformes > Clariidae > Clarias > Clarias macrocephalus. Next base: position 362 of record JAAGKR010012856.1, read on the forward strand.
TGTCAGAGGATCAACTTTGACCTCTGGGTCTGTTGAACGCACTCACACACCAGCTGGCCTTTGAATGGACACAGTTCACGGCACTGATCAATGCGATGGTACACACTGATACACTCACTTACAGTACTGAGCCACTGTTCAGCTCCTGCAAGCCAGAATTTGTTGAAGCAGTACAGCTGGTGGAACTTTGTTAAAAGTGATGTACTTCTATAGATTTATGCACGTTTATGCACCCGGAAGTACTCAATTAGTACTTATAGTCCTCCATCCATCTACCTATCAAACTATATTTTAGTCTCAGCAAAAAGTTTTGCCACATAATATTGATCTGTAAAAATTTAAAACTTCCAAGCTCTCTCCTCACAAAATGTGATCATAATTTTTCAAATAATTTGAATCATTTATAATAATTACTGAAATAGTATTAATAATAGAGTACTGAATAATTACTGAAATAATATTAATGAGAGTAAATAAATGAAATAAAATGTATCTTCTATAGCTCAGGAGTACACTGTACAGAAACAAAATGGATTTAATATGTTGTTGAAGAATCATTTGAAAAGGGTACCTCCGTGTTGGAGTAGTACGTGTTCCAAGAGGACCGAAGACTCTCCTGGCCACCGATGTCCCACATTAGGAAGTGTGTGTTCTTCACAACGATCTCTTCAACGTTACTGCCAATCGTCGGGGACGTGTGGACGACCTCTTTCATCAGGCTGCATGACAGATAGGAATACTGCTCAACATGTCCGACTCTCCACAACTAGTCATAACCGTTCTATTTATTTTTTTAAAAACTACTCACAACTGGTAAAGAATGGTCGTTTTTCCAGCGTTGTCAAGACCCACGATGATCACCTTATGTTCTGCAGATCAGAGAGCAAAATATGTTGAGATGACAGAACCTCATGTGCACAAAGTTTATCATCATTACGCACACGAGAAGCAAAGCGATTGGGCAATAAACCAACGCGAGTTAGCAGGTGGCATACTGTCCCGTCCCCACCTACTTGCTCCTGCGTGACTCAGAAACGTGAGTCATGTTTCTGCTTCCTTATATTTGTTCCTACACGTAGCTCTTGAGTTTGTCAGTGATAAACACTTCAGTGAGTGTCTTAAAACGGGACACTTCTGTTTATGTTGGTCACATGTCTTAGCCCAGGGCAAAAGGGTGACTGAAACTGATGAGAGGCAAAAACATTGCTTTAGAATCATTCTGACATTGCATTTTATATATAGACATGTTGCTCCGTTCTTTTGTGTATATGTGTTGGGGGAGAGGGGGCAAGCGGGCTTGGTTGAGTACATGTTCTGTAACTAGCCTGTAAATATAGCGGGGGGGTGCAACAATCAATCAATCAACAAAGTTTACTATCCTATGGCCAAAAGACACTGGACAAAAAAACAAACAAACAAAAAAAAAACCTATGGACCAAAAAAAAAAAAAAAAAAAAATCAAACAAACAAAAATTCACCTTTAGCTCTGATTACAGAACACAATGTGGTGGCTAGTTCATCTGCAAAAATTATTGCTCACGCTCCCAGAACATCGCTTTCACAATTAGGGGAAAAAAACTCCATTGATGCGAGACCCTGGTCGTTCAGTACATTCAGGTCATTAGCTGATGTCATTTTATTGCCACATAACATTGCTGAGCCTCGACCTGACCCACTCAAGTAACCCCAGATCATAGCACTGCCTCCAGAGACTTGTACAGTGGCCACTATTCATGATGATGCATCGCTTCATGAGCTTCCTTTCTTACCCTAAAACGTCCATCGCTCTGGAATAGGGTCAATCTGTAGCCTTATTTCTGATTAGTCTCACAGGGTTTCTTATGACCACACGGCTGTTTAGTCCTAATCCTGTGAGATCTCATCACATGGTGTGCATATGGAAATGCTCTTACCTTCACTATTAAACATAATAGATTATAATTTTTCTACCATGCAACACCAACTGGTGTTTATGCGATCTCCATTCAGGATTTTTTTCCAAACACGTTTCTTCCATAAAATGTGTTGAAGGGTTTTTAGGGTTTTAATTTCCAATATCCTTAGTTGTTTTCTTTGCTTGCTGCATGCTAATAATTTGATCCTTCTGAAATGGTGATTTTATTTTTGACCAGACAGTGTACTTGCCAATGAATCTAATAGTTTTTTTTTTGTTGGCGAGGTGACTGAGGGCGTCGTCAGAGCATTCACTGCTGGCATGAACAAGGCGTTACTGCTTACTCAAGTGACATGTATGGTGTGATGGGAACACTTTCACCACAACACAATAAAAATGTTTGAATGTTCACGACGGATTGTCCGTCTTCATTGTTAGTTCACACATGGCTCAAGCGACTTCAAAAGCAAATGGCTAAATATGAACCATTGAGTAACTGCACAATTTATAATCCAAGTAAGCGATTATTCAGTTTAATAGCTGATGGACACCAACTCTAATATATACAATGGAGTGCAAAGGTCTTAGACCACCTGTGAAAATACCTGTATTTTATCTCCTTTTCTAGTTTAGTACAAACATCAAGACAAATTTATCATCAGCAATAACTTTACTACACTTTAGCAATAACTTTACTGTTTAATGCCACAAGTTTGTATAAAGCACGACTATCCATACTAGATCAAATTCTGAACATACGCTTCAGTTGAAGAGACCAAAAAAAGTTGCTAAAAAAAACAAACAAACAAAAAAAAAAAAAACATATCTTGTGGATACTACACTACCCTGACACTTCAAGTAAAACTACTGCAACTGGTTCTTTGCTCATTACAGGAAAGCCCGTGAATAATCAGGATGAACATGTGTGGCACAAGGTGAAAAATTATCAGTTCGGGGCAAATAATTACGGAGTTCAAGAATCAAGTGTGAAAAACTAGATAAGGGTAATCTAAATATCACGGTCAATATAATTCATTATGACTAACCATTTCAAAGCAATCGTGCGTCACACTGCGCCACTAGAGACTACACATCTGATGCCACGTCTTTGTACCCTGCCTAGCACGTCGACTATGCAAGATCTGGAGCAGGGTTAAAATGACGTGCTTTAGGGAACAGACCTTTATGGACCACTGAAGCATTTCCTTCAATTCAGAACAAACCCACGTCTGGTGGCTATAGCAAACCTACCGCTCACATATTCTGCTTTTTATAGACAACACAAAAAGCTGTGCAAGCCCACACACACACTCACAGAGATGGAATCACACTTATGTTATCCAAGAAAAGCATGACAGTTCATGGGCAACCCATGATCAAACTTGGCATGCCAGTGAAAAGTGTGTGTGTAAAAAAGGGAGTATGAGTAGTCTGGCTTTTTGCCCCCTGTGTTTCGATGTGGGCTGATGGAAGGAAGTGAGGACACAAACTTATTGGGTTTAGACAGCTGCACAATGCTATACAGGAAGCTCTATCAGTATTGCTTCCTCAGGGCTGACTGACCCACACTGGGACATTTGGTTTATTTAGTTGATGAAAGAAGAAAGCTTGGGGGAATTATGCCACAACTTCCAGAAATGTCCTGAACAAAACAAGAACAAGAACAGGATGTGCTCGCAGAGCACCGTGCTCGGTTTGCAGTGTTACATAGGAGCAGTACCTACTTAAAAAGCTAGCTAGATCACAATACCCCAAAATATAAAGACGTTTAGTTTCTGATATCACTGCTGTCAAACTGATCAAATTACCCGGCTTGGATAAGCACCCGAGGCAAAACACTCCTGTTTATTTAGGCAATGAGTGGAAGAAACTCAAAACACTTGTCTAACCTCTTATCCTAAGAAAAAAAAAAAAGGAAAAAAATGCAATTAAGTTGGGGCATTTTGTATCAAACTTGGCTTTATTGCCATAACCCATATCTACTTGCATTCCTGTTCACCAAGTTTAACCGGTCTGCTGTGCTGATATTAATCTATGCTCAGGGTATGAGCACAAAAACAACAGCATTCGCTGGAACATCTGTCTAAAAGCACATCAATATACAGTCTCCGCGTAATGTACAGAGAATAATAACTAGCTAAAAAGAAACAATATTTAACAAATAATATAGCCAACAAACGGAAGCTTCTTGTAAGGAGGGCTAGGGTATAACAGTGATTAAAGGAGTCAGGGTAGTAATGGTCAATAAGCTGTAACAGTCAACTGTTCACACCAGATGCATGATCGGAGTGTCTACTTCACCTCGGCCAGGTTCATCTTTCACAGATTTACGTCTTTCTTAAAACATTTGCGCCGTTCAAATGCTTCACTCATCACAAAAAATGTGCCTGAAATCTTAAATATCACTCGGTTTTACGCCAAGCCCCTATTTAACTTGAACGACCCTTGTATTAGCACAACATTCGACAAATGCAACAATCCAAAATTCCCGGTCAACAAACATGGACAGAAACCCTTCATGGTAAAATTAATAAACATCATGTACGACTTGTAGATCTTTCCTGGCCCTAGCAGTAACATCTTTTTAATGATGCTTTGAATGGCCTTGAGTTAGGTAGTGGTAAGGCATTCTTCAAGACGTTTGTCAGAGATTCTCACATCTGCTCAGCCTGACAGGATCACCGGCTGTGCATGCATACATGAATAACGTCATCGGAAGACAATATGGAAAGAAAAAGCCTTCCATGTGCGTTTTGTTGGCTGGGTCATCCAAAACACCAGGCCTTCTGTCACATCCTGAGTCAGAAAAGACTCAGCGTCTGTTCCGAAACACAAAAGCACCGCAGGGGTGGAATACTGACCTTTTCACCCTCCACATTTCCATAGAAAAGAACTTGACACCTACCACCCCAAACTAGCATATGCGACAAGATTAAAAGAACAGGGTTAAAGGATTAGTCTATTCACCTGGCCACTATTCAACTCGATGAGACTCTAACCTGTAATCAGCCCTTACTCACTTCATACTAATGCGTTTCCTATGTTTCTCAAGATGAAGACAAGTTTTATTAACTTGAGTTTTTACTAAAACACCCTACTAGTGCACAAACAGGATTCTTAAAGCTGCAAATCATTTACACCATCTATAATACCATCAGTACTAAAATAATTTCATAACTATTTAAATTACAACCATTGTCATTTCTAGTCCAGGATGTTTCACAAACAATATTTATGACACCGTTTGGTCAAAAACTAAAACTAAAAATCTAACAAGCCTACCAAATGTCTGATACCTGACAGAACTCTATAATAAACCACACATCTTATAAAATTAGGGTTGTTCTTTCCACTAATGTTTTAAATCAGACTGTTTACCATTTTTCTAAATACATGTCTATGCTTTCACTCTGTACTCAATAAACTGCTTGTGTATGGCTGTGAATCCTTACAACTTTCACAACGTTCTCTGTCCTTCAGAGCCAAATAATACTGGCTTCTTTTCAGTGTCGGAGTTTTTTTACCCAAAGCACATCCAAACGACCAAAGTGCCTCCATATTTAGGTATAAATTCCTAATCCTTTAGTTGAGCTGTTTGATTGTTAGGAGGAGTTTTGCTGTTTGTCAATCTCATCCAAGGCTGTTTTTTCTTTTATTACCGCACCACCATGATTTTTTTTTAATCCACCCGAACATCTCCTTCGTATAAAGAAAAAGCAAATAACATTGAATTTGTGCACCACATCCATAAAAGACAAGTTAGCAATGTGAAAAAAAAAAAAATGCAACATTGTAGATATGTTATTACAGCAATTTCAACAATTATAAACTAACATCCCAATGTTTAAAATATACTAGTAATACTAATAATAATCATGTTAAACTTTGCTGTTGGGTGAAGTATAACTTTAGTGCACAAGATATTGGGGAAAAAATAGATTCAGTTTATGTATCGCCATAGTGGCTCGCAGGGGGCCTGGAGCCAAAACCAGGAGACTTTGGGCACGAGTTGTAGTACACCCTGGACAGGGTGCCAATCCACACACACACACACACACACACACACACACACACACACACACACTTACCAACTTGGTAATGCCAGTAAACATAATCTGCATGTCTTTGGAGCAAACCAGAGTACCTGAGGAAACCCACCAAGCATGTGGAGAACATGCAAAGTCCATGCACACAGACCCAAGACTGAAAACACTGACTGTTTCTAATTTTTTTTTACTCCATATAGGTTTCCTTTTGAGGCGGTAAAATGTTGCAGTTCTTCTTTAATCCAACAGGTGATACAAGCTAAACTAGTCACACATTGTCAGGCAGCACGTCGTCCTAAATGGTAGGAGTGAGTTATTTGCTTTATAATGTGTTTTATTTAATTGTAACTAACATATTTCTATATATTAAAATCAGGATATTTGTAAAATCGTGATACAACTAGAATCGCAATACAAATCGGATAGGCACCTAGGTATCGTGATAACATGGTGATAATATCGTATCGTACCGTGAACCACGTGTTTACACATCTACAGGAGATATTTACAGCTTAAGTTACACAAAAGCTGGAATGCAGTTGGTCACTTTGTTATCGAGTGAAGGTGACGAAACTTGGAGTAAACAGCTGCTTCATCGAGCATTAGGAAATAAATATCCCTGTCCTGTAACATTATCAGCTGTGTGTGCGTGTGTAAAGCTAACCGCGAAGTTCAGGTGAAACGAGCTGCAGAAGTACAGCATCAGCCGCAGCCGCGCAAACACACACACACACACACACACACACACACCTGGAGTGCTTCCGTTAGCGCCATAGGTTATGAAATCGACTCTAATACACCATCGTGATAGAACATAACAGCCTGAGTGCTTACCTTGATTACAGAAAAAGCTCCAGAGTTTGGCCACAATCAGACCCATGGCTTCTTCTGAATATACACAAGCGTGCGCGCGTGAGCGCTGAGTGAGCTAGCGGCCTGTGCGGCTCTCGCGTGCTAATTCCGTTATGTTGCTCCGGCTACGCTAGCCGCGCGCTGCCCATCTCACCGGCGCGAGGTGCAGAGAGCACGGAGCCGACCCTCTGAACGGTGGAGGAGATTATTAAACCCCGGGCAGGTAGGTCACTTCAGTTTTTGTTTGTCAAAAAAAACCCAAGGCTGCCTCCACATCTCTTTCTCTCTCTCACACACACACATACATACACAGACACTATTTCTCTCTCGCTGTGCAATCCGCTACAGCCAGATCCCAGACTCCAACGTGGACAAGAGGCGCCTCTGGATGAGAACTAACTAGGAGTGAAGAACTTTCACGTCTCTGCGAAAAGTTCGTAGACAAAAGTAACCCAGGGTAGTTACACAGCTCGTGAGAGGCAGGACTGTTTGATAAGTGCCGAGCGCCCAGCTGTACACTAACACACCACCATCCCCCAACGCCTTCATTTCCCACACGAATATATCCCGCAAAACCCGCCTCTTGCGCTACGATTGGGTAGGTCTACTGAGCTTCCTGCGCTGTGATTGGCTAGTTGTGAATACACGCTATAACCCCATTCAATAGACTAAGGACTGGTAAGCACCAGCTACCGTAATGATAATAAATGATAATGATATTAAGAAATATCTAAAACTATTATTTAACATTTAAATGTGAATTTTATTATTATTAGGGAGAAAGCACTATGATTTCAGCCCTATGTTGTCATAGTGTATAAAGGGCCCTCTTGTTCTTCTAAGGATTTGTCCCCTTCATCTATCTATATATTTATCTATCTATCTAACTATCTTGTGATATGTTTAAATTCCCCAGCCATCTGTGCTTCAGAGCAGGGTTTGATGTATTTTGATGGTGGAAATAATCAATGCCTGGGCAGAGAGCTTAGCTGCTCTGGAACAGACAGACTGCTTTCCCTATAATAAGTAAGAATAAAGAGTTAAACAGTATGCCGTGTTCATGAACCAAAATGCAAGAGCTACTATCAGCAATTTGACCAATAAAATGCAGTACAGGAGGCCCGTACAGCTTCCTCGTATACAAAGTCTCTGATGTACTTTCAGCAGCTCATTATGATCATATAAGTATAAGCATAAGCATAACTTTTATAGGAAGTGCTAGTAACCCAACACTGGAACAATGTGTGGAAAATGGCCTGATGGGGGCGCTATAAGAGTGAATTTAGTATTGTTACAGTGCCCTTTGTCGGTGAGTGAGTTGTCTCATCATTTAACCACTAAGCCCCCCCCCAAAAAACACTTATAAAAATAAAATTAAATAAAAAATGTATAGCTGCTTCTAACCCCATTATTTATCTTATATACTGCTTATTCTGTACTGGGTCATGGGGAGCCTGAAGCCTATGCCAGAAGACTTAGGGCACAAGACACACACACACACTACGGGCAATTTGGCAATGCCAGCTAACCTAATCTGCATGTCTTTGAACGATGGGAGGAGTCCCTGAAAGAAACCCACCAAGCACAGGGAGAACATGCAAACTCCACACTCACAGACCTGAGGCGGGAATCGAATCCTGAACCGTGGAGGTGAGAGGAGGCAACAGTGCAAACCACTACACCCCAGTGCCGCCTAGACAAGCCAACAACTTCAATTTGTTCACTTTATGCATATCCTGTTCAGCCTAGTCACTACTTCTTGTGCTAATTTTGGCAAATTATCTTGCATTAATTTGAAAATATGTATTGATTCCTTGCAGTTCTGGTTTAAGGTCAAACCACTCATAAAAAAAAATCAAAAATCTGCCTCTGCCCCTTTACGTTTAACCAAAATGAATTAAGATATACTAGAAGATTAATTTCCATTTTATTATTTTAATGTCATTATTTTTAAATGTTTCTGGCATACTGTTTCTTTTTCTTAGACATTTTTGTTTTAGCTTTAGTTTTGTTTTAGATACATTTAGCTCATTATAACTATTCAAATATGACACATTGATTTTAAATATATGTTTCCATTCAAAAGCGTCAATCAATCTTCCAACACTGGTTTACTTGAATAGAAGAAGTGTGTGTTGACATCTGTCTAATTCCCATTTATTAGAACAGAATCCTTCTGTTAAACACAATAGGACAAGGCAGGACAATACCTGCTCATCTTTGTAATCCAGCCAAATAGGGCTGGGTCGATCAGCTCTACCGTTTCCTCTGAGAAAGTGTCTTCACTGATGCATGCTGAACATCCTGAATTATTTTTTTGTCATGTAATCCTATTGCAGGAAAATTTTGAAAAGTATGTAAAAGTTATATATTTTTTAATTTTTTAATTTTTTTAATTTTTTAAAAATTAAAGTTTTTTGTGACATTACTTTTGCTAAAGTAGAAAGAACTGGTGTACCATCATGGTTTAAAAATTCACTCTGTTTTTTGGAGTGTTTAAAGGCAAAATAAATCTTCACATTCTTGTGATGCTGGTGAAGTGGCAGTGGTGACATTGTCTTACTGATGCTTTTAAAGTCTGTCCAACATTTTCTTTGTGGCAGATCTTTTTTTTTTTTTTTCCCCCAACACCTGGGGCTTTTGGGGGTCCTAACATGCTCAAAAAGTCATGAAAATCGGCAGACAGGTTGGAATCTGCTGTCATTAGGATTCCTGAGAGTCTCACACGAGATTTTGCTGCATAGTTCATACACACTTGCACATATGCACACGAAACCAGGTACACAGATACAACTTTTGCATGTCATGGGCTCTACTTAACAGGAATTCAGTTATTTTGGGTTGTTTGCAAAACGCACCCAATACTCCTCCTAGGGGATTAATACGATTGCCAACAACCGGCCCTATGTCATCTCACTACATTGAGGATGCAAAATTGCGGAAAGATTTTTGATCTCTCAAATTTGTCAGCCATGACGATGTCTTAAAATTGTGCCGAAAAGTGGTTTATAACTTTCTGTGTGACATTATATTAAATGACATAACACTGAGTGACATCACATTAAGTGATTATAGAGTGATGCTTATTTTTCAGCATCTGGGGCTTTTTTTCTGTCTAGACATAAAATTTCCCATTTCTAAAAGTATGTCATAATGTTATTGGTGCATGTGCTCGCTGTGAACATTGTCTTTCAGGTGGCGATGACACAGTGTGCTTGGGCCCACTCATTGTTGCTTGAGGGACACTACACAATTAAAAAAGGTTAAGAGAGTGGAATCTTTAGTTGGCTTTAAGCTGGATACACTGGAGCATGTGCTTGAACAGAGGAACTTGAACAAAGTGCTGTCCATCATGTCCAACACCAGTCACCCACTGTATAGATTTTTTGCCAAGCAGAAGGGTGTGTTCAGTGGCAGACTTCTATCACAGAGCTGCTATGGAGACAGACACAGGAAATCCTTTGTTCCCAGAGCCATAGAATGATTTGACACCTCTACATGGTGCCTGGGAACGTGATTGGGAATTGGGATTCTTGGTCATGATCATCCCTCAGGCTTTACTTTTTTATATATATCCTTTCATAAGAGACTTTTACTACTCATCATCTACATTGACCTTCATTAAACATCTGCATATTCATTATCAAACAATCTTGCACCATTCACTTTTTGCGGTGCTGTCAACTTTTAAATGCTATATCTCAGTTTTTGCACATATCAGTTTGCACTGGTCTATCCACTGATTATAAATCCTCATGCCCCTATATTTTGCACATATTCATTTTATTATTTAATATATTTATATATTTTTCTTTTTATATTATATGCTAGAGGTTACCTGCATATCCTGATGCCTGTGTGCTAACATTCCCGGCAAATGGTTGGTGAGGAATGCCTGTGACAGGTTCACAAAATAACATAAAAGTTGATGATGACACTGCCTACTGTTATTTTTGGCGAGAAAGTCCAGTGACATGATTGTGAAATTTCTGTTTTAGATAGATAGATAGAAAGATAGATACTTTGTATATTATATATTATGCTTTGTATATTTTATATAAAACTTTGTGTATGGTGTATTATACTTTGTTCTCCTTTTAGTTATTCATTTAAAGCATGGTTTGATGATCTTGCTAGTACAACTACATGTTTATTATATTACAGGGTGGGCCATTTATATGGATACACCTTAATAAAATGGGAATGGTTGGTGATATTAACGTCCTGTTTGTGGCACATTAGTATATGTGAGGGGGCAAATTTTTCAAGATGGGTGGTGACCATGGTCCCCAAGGTCTCCTGATCTGACCCCCTTAGACTTTTATCTTTGGGGTCATCTGAAGGCAATTGTCTATGGTGTGAAGATACAAGATGTGCAGCACCTGAAACTACGGATACTGGAAGCCTGTGCTGGCATTTCTCCTGCGGTGTTGCTATCAGTGTGTGAAGAGTGGGAGAAGAGTGCTTGGATTGTCAATGTGCTGCCCATTGACAATCCATCACAATGGGCAGCACACTGAACACATTTTATAAGTGTTCAGAAACTCGTAAATAACTCATGAAAGAATAAAGTTACGTTAAAAGCACACCATTGTTTTTCTTGTGAAATTCCCAATGAGTTTGATGTGTCACATGACCCTCTTCCTATTAAAAAAACAAAAGTTGGATCCAAGATGGCCGACTTCCAAATGGCCACCATGGTCGCCACCCATCTTGAAAAGTTTTCCCCCTCACATATACTAATGTGCCACGAACAGGACATTAATATCACCAACCATTCCCATTTTATTAAGGTGTATCCATATAAATGGCCCACCCTGTACTTTCTGTGGTCTACACCTCAAACTGGGTGTTTGTATTTTTCTTCAGTATCTATCTATCTATCTATCTATCTATCTATCTATCTATCTATCTATCTATCTATCTATCTATCTATCTATCTATCTAAACATCCATCCATCCATCCATCCATCCATCCATCCATCAAAACAGCTTCTATATTTGAGTCGAATCTTAAGGTTAACCTAAATGATCTGACTCAATGATGTTTTACGAACAACACATTACTAAGCAATATGTCAACGGATCTACCATGTAGAGAGCGTGTACGGTCTAAGCTGAAGCTGAAACTTTCTTATCTACAATCGATTTTTAAGGAATTTTTGTTCGAGCCTTGCTGTTGTCCTACCGTTTAAAGTTTTGTTACCGTACCAAAAATGTCAAGGTTATAAAACATTTGTTTTTTACTCGTTTATTCACGAGAAACATTGCCACAGGGTTTTATCCGGTTGGACTTCAATGCTGGCGACACGGTGGCTTAGTGGTGTCGCCTTGCACCTCAAAGACCTAAGTTCTCCCGCATACCGTATATTATTCAATTTTTTTTTCTATTTGGAGATTGTTATGGTGATTGTGTCCCAAGATTAAGGTTTAACATAATAATTTCCCTGTTTGGTGCTTAATGTCAGTGTACATCATGTCCCCTGTGTGGTGAGGATGTCATAATATTTAATTCAATTCAATTCAATTTTATTTATATGGTGCTTTTAACAATGGTCATTGTCTCAAAGCAGCTTTACAAAATTAAATGAAGATTATGGAAATGTGTATGAGCAAGTAAAAATGTGTATAGATCATAATGATAATATTGTCCCTGATGAGCAAACCAAGGGCGAGGGTGGCAAGGAAAAACTCCCTGAGATGTCAATAGGAAGGAACCTTAAGAAGAACCAAACTCAACAGGGAACCCATCCTCATTTGGGACATAACAGGTAGCAGGATTTTTTTTGCTGACGTTACTGTGTGTTAGGCAGCTGGAAGTGCAACATAACAGAAGATGTCTAAGTTAACATATAGTAGATAGTCCAGTTCGAGTCAGCATCAGCATGGCACCAGGACGAGTCAGACAGGTGCAGAGGGCAGAGGGGGTCTGGATCACTGGGACTGTGCATGTGGATGTAGTAGAGTATGAGGTTATGGGATGAATTTTTTGTATGGTAGGCTAAAGAGATGTGTCTTGAGTCCGCTTTTAAACTGGGAGACTGTGTCTGAGCCTCGGACATTATCAGGAAGCCTATTCCAAAGCTTAGGAGTTAAATATGAAAACGCTCTTCCCCCCTTTTGTGTACTTAGTGGAACAACTAGAAATCCAGGGTTTTGTGATCTTAAGGAGTGTGGTGGATTGTAATGTGTCAGAAGACTGGCTAGACATGTGAGAGCTAAACCATTTAGAGTCTTGTATGTAAGTAATGCTATTTGTAATCAGTTCTAAACTTAACAGGTAGCCAGCGCAGAAATGATAGTATTGAGGTTATATGATAATTTTTTTTCATCTAGTGAGAACCCTGGTGGCTACATTTTGGAGTAACTGTAGCTTGTTTATTGAGGATGCAGGACAACTACCTAGTAATGCATTACAATAGTCCAGTCTGGAGGTCATGAATGCATGAACTAGCTTTTCTGCATCAGATATGGATAAAATGTTTCTAAACTTGGCAATATTTCTAAGGTGGAAAAAGACTGTTTTTGTAATATTTGTCTTTCACTGTCAAGCTGGAAGTAATAGTACATCCTTCTAAATACAAGCTGAAATGTGAGAGCATTTGTGTACTGGTTTTTGGACCAATGAGTATTATTAATTATATTATATTAATATTATGTATATTTCTATCTTATCTGAATTTAGTAAGAGACAATTATCAGTTATCCAACCTTTTATATCTTCGACACACTCAGTTAATCTGGACAACTTGGATATTTCATCTGGTTTCTAGCACTCTAACCCTTATAACACTCCCAAAATCATAACAGCTACATGAGCTGAGAATTGTTTTCTGGACCTTGGTGTACCTTCACTAACGCAAATCAAAGACATTGTACAAAGAATTTAAATGCAAAAATGGTTATTTATTTTATTTATAAAAAGTATAAAAATGATAAACTACTGTAACATTTAAACAAAAGTAAAAAAAAAATGTTAAAACACTCATTCAATTCATTAAATTTTTTAACTATATTTATTGTCCATTAAAAAACATCTGCTTAATACACATTAAAAGGAATTAACCAAATATCACATGGCATTTATTAAAAGCCCCCAAATGCATTCAAAACACATAACCTAAATGAATAAATAAAATAAAATGATAAAAAAGTATATATAAATTATATTCATGTTTATACAATATATTTTTGAACAATATAATTTGTTTGTGTAAAGTAAAATTTATTTGTAAACTGTAAAATTTTATTTTGCACTACAATGGTTAAACGTTGCAATTAATCCATGATCCTGCTGAACTGTGCGGAATGACTAAATATCAAATAGATGTGTTATAGCATAGCCCTAATGAGATACTGTACATAGAAAACATTTAGATGACACTGATATCACAGTCTTGGACAGGGCTTCTCAAACTTAATATTCTGTCACTTCAATCTGTCTCTGTACACATTATGGGTCCGAACATGCTTTAAAATCAAATCCACTATAGTTCCCATCCCCAAAGTATCACATATCACCTGTCTAAATGATTACAGACTGATTGCACTTACACTTATATCTACAAAATGTTTGGAGATGTTGATGATCAAGCACATTAAGGATGTCACACCATACAGACTGGACCATTACCAGTTTGCATACAGACCAAACAGATCGATAGAGGATGCAGTGGCTATTGTGCTCCATTCTATGTTAGACTATGGACTTTTTTAACAAATCGCTCTCAGTGTGTGTTAATAGACAAACACATATCATCCACAGTGCATATTAACACCGGGGTCCCCCAGGGATGTGTACTAAGTCACATACTTTATACATTATACACACAGGACTGCTGCGCCTCCCTCCATTCTAACTACATCATAAAATTTACCAATGATATCACAGTGTTAGACCTCATCACTTACAACGATGAGTCCTCATACAGAAGTGTTAGAAGGGAGGTGGAACATCAGCTTGGTGTAATACCCACAACCTGACACTAAATATCAAGAAGACCAGGAGGATAATCGTGGATTTTTTTATAGGAACACAAGGACCATTTACTACTTATTCAAACCTTTCAAGCCTAGTGGAAAAAATGCTTTTATGCCTGAATAAACTGATTAAACAAAATGGATTTAAATGGATTTCCAGCACTGAAAAGACCTTGTATTAAGCTTTAGTACTAAATTTAAGATAACACAAAATAACACAATTAGGCATGCAAAAGATGAGACACGTTCAGTTCTCACAAT
>JAAGKR010012857.1:0-15392 GCA_011419295.1 Clarias macrocephalus
GGTTTAAACCAGGGTAAAAACTTTCTAAATTTCATGTAACCAGAAGTTTGTATGTGCAGTGAAGAGACATAGAAAAAAAAAGATGGATCTAGGTAAAATGAGATTGGACAACTGATGACCTAGACTTTTTTTCCACAGAATTATATATTTGATTTATGCTATAATATGACACATTAAAGTTGAATGCTTTCAAACGTAAGCAGTCAAAGTAACTTGAAAAGTAACCCTGTGGTTATGAAGTGAGAACTGCTATGCAAAATGTCTATTTCCTATTGAAGTGAACTTTAATGAGGTGTGAACATCAGCCATCGTGTCAAAGTAAGTGGGTTAAAAATGATGAGGTGTGATGAGGTGTAAACAGTGATGGTATCCTACATGTTCATCTAAAAACATAATGATTATAGACATAAAGTTGTTGTTGCTATCAGCTGAGTTCTATTATCTTGCTTAGTATTATCTATAATTAAACTCCTTTACAGTGTGGATGGAGATTGCACATACCAAACAATGAGGGAGCAATCTTCTGGTGGGTAACGTCATTTAATGGTTTATCTGAAAACAATTGAGACATGATAAATGACATGACAGAAATATAATAAAGAAGAGTTCAGGCATAAAGTTATAGGCATACCTGTTGTTGGATGTGTGCTCTCAGCATGCACTGATGAAGTCACAATGTATGTGGAAGTGAGATGTGTGGTGTCTGTGGACTGAGAGAAAGTACTGAGAACAGGATCATCTGAGAGAAAAGAGACAAGATCAAACTACAATCCTGGTTCTAATTTACACAAACTGTTTCTAAGTTACCAGACTGTGTACTTTATTGAGTCTCATTGATGTGTTTTAAATTATTCAATTCAATTAAATTTTATTTGACAATGTTCATTGTCTCAAAGATTTGTCCCTGATGAGCAAACCAAGTCGGTAGTAAGGAAAAACAGATAACACAGTGTTACTTTGGATTGCGCGCATAATTTCATTCTGGAACCATGCTCGTATATCAAAACACTTGTAAATCAAAGCATTCCCCCATAAAAATAATGAACATTTTGATTATTCGCTCCACAACCCACCCCCCCCCCCAAAAAAAACATAAAAATAATTAATACAAAATATGCAGTAAAAAAAAAAAAATAAATAAATAACCTGCACTTTACTTTTGAAAAGAATCGCAACAGAGCATCACACCTCATATTTTTTTAACCCACTCACTTTGACATGATGGCTGAAGTTTGCAGCTTCATTTAAATAGGAGGTAGATATTTTGCATAGCAGTTCACACTTCATAACCAAAAGGCAACTTTCAAAGTTACTTTGACAGCTTACTTTTGACACAACTCACACACTAATTTAGGGATTATGAACCTCTTCGACTGAGGCAGATTATTAAAAAACTGAGTACAGTGTAGACTCTACCTCATTTATGACTTACACACAGATTTAATTAAGATATTAATTACTGTACAATAATGAATTTAACATGGGTAATTCCAAAATTAATGAATTCAGAAGAAATGAGCCTGTCCATGTTATTAGAAAAAAACTAATGTATAGTAGGAGCTGTTAACATGTCTGTAAGACAACATTCTGCAATGACTACGATACATTACAGTGGAACCTTGGATTGCGAGTAACACAGTGTGCGAGGGTTCTGCAAGACATGCAAAGATATTTAATAACTTTTGACTTGGAAAACAAACAAGTCTTCGAGTACCGAGTATCATGTATCACTCATGGGCTTCACAACTGAGCCAACGGTTTTTCTCTCTCTTACGCTGGGGAATTATGGGTAATCATCTCCCCTGCTGGGTCTACCCTACTGGTATAATCAACACATGCACGGGTGTACTGTTTACTATAACACTGTGACCATGTGTGTGCGTGTAAAACATCTTTTATTTTGTGTTTGTATGTGTGGGTGCGTGAAAGTTGTTGTCACTTTCAGCGTGTAAAGTGAAAGCAAGTCTCATTAGAGAGTTTAAAGATCAATTTTCTGTCTCTCTCTCTCTCTATCTCTCTCTCTCTCAGTGTCAGGCTGCAACTGCACTTTGTGTGCGCGCGCATGCGTCATTGGAACAGTGTTCTCCTTCGCCTCCTCCTCTCGCTTTCACACGTATACACACACACACTTAACAGAAACACTGCTCTTTCGCAATTCTTTTTAAAGTTAAATTGCAGGTTAATCTGTTTTATTTTTACTTTACAGCAGTGATTTCATTAGTGTGCACTCACTCGAGAGTGATTAGCGATGTTCCGTGGTAATTTTCCAGATAAAACAGTGTTACCGTGTCTGTGTGTGAAACTCAAATAAGAGGAGAGAAAGTGTCACTGTGTAAGACGAGAGGAGAGAGAGGGGAGAGGCTCATCATCCTCTACTCTTACTTTAGCTTCACACACACATACACAACAGCACAAACACTAACAGAAACACTTATCTTTCTGGATTTATTTTTACTTTTTCTGAAGGTAAAGTGCAGGTTAATTTGTTTCATTTTTACTTTATATTTTGTATTAATTATTTTTATGTAATTAGTTTTTTGGGCTGTGGAATGAATAATTTGAGTTTTCATTATTTCTCATGGGGTAGGTCACTTTGATTTACAAGTGTTTTGATACACAAGCTCGTTTCCCAGATTTATGAATTATGCTTGTAATCCACTTTATTGAGATTAAATTAAACTACACACAGGTAAACTTTACTAACTAATCAGGTAAATTCTGAAGGAAATTGGTTCCAGTGGACTTTAGTTAACTGTATCAGAATAAGGGGGCTGAATACAAATGCACACTACACTTTTCAGATTTTTAATTTGTAAAAAAAAAAATTAAATGGCATCGACGATCATTTTCCTTTCACTTCACAATCATGTGCCATTTTGTGTTGATCTATCACAAAAAAATCAAGGGGTATGAATACTTCTGCAAGGCACTGTGCTTTTTCATGTAATGTACATATTTTGTAGAATTAGATGTAATTTGCCAAGGATATTTTTGTAGCCATGAGCAGAAAGTCAAAGCTCACAGAGCGCCGAAAAGCCCAAAATAACTAATGATCAACAGAAAGAGTGCAGCCCACACTGGTTGCACATAAAATCTTCAAATAATGCATCTTAGTCATTGCAGTACAGTATGTTGGCTAACTTACAGACATGCTAACAGCTCTTACTTTAATGAGATTGCTTTTCATGGCCAGTCTCATTTCTTTTTAATTTACAGATTTTGGAATTGTTTATGTTAAACTCATCATTATGGAGTGACTTTTTTATTTTTATTTTTTTTTTATTTACAAAATCGTAATTACATTCGTGTGCAAGTGATACATGACCAGTGTCCCGGTTGTGCATGCTTCAATAATCTGTACCACTCAAACTGTTCATAATCTCTAAATTACTGTGAGATTTATTTATTTATTTTTTTTTTTTATTTTTCAGGCACATCTGACTACTTACCCATTTTAACCAGCAGTAGAATTTTTGTGTAAATATCAGTCCCTGCCCGATCTATTCCACACCAGTAAGTGCCTTCATCTTCTAATGTCAGATCAGTGATGGTGACGGTGAAGACTTTGGCTGTTGTGTCGTCATGCAGAGAGAATCTGGAGTCTCTAACAGGAGATCCAGACTGAACAGGAACATCTGTAAGATTCCAGCTGGAACATTTACCTCTGCAGAGATACTTGTTGTAATCTTCATATCCAGATGTGTAGTTGCAGTTAATCTGAACTGAGTGTCCTCTGTGTCCATTTATTGTAACTACAGCATCAGTACCAGCTGGAGAAAAACATTCAGTGGAATGAAACATGATCCAGGACCAAAGTGAAACATGCAAGTGTGTGTTTACTTGTTATATGATCCACAACATCCAATACATATTTGAAATAACAAATAGTCAACCTGTGCATAAACTCTTCTTACACTTACCTACAATCAGGCAGAAAGTGAAGATGAGAAAATTCTTCATTCTAAGTCCAGACTCACAAACCCCACTTAAAGAAATAATAATTAGCAATGTTCTAGTGATAGTGATCACCCCCTTACTTTTTCTGTCACTGTGCAGTGTCTATCTGTGGCTTAATAGGAATGTCACTTCAACTTTTACCTATAAGTCGGTGACAGAAAACAAGCCAGGAAGTTAATGTGTGAAATGCTGAGCATGCCTACTGTAAAAATGTTTTAGTTTAACATTGAAGCATTCATGACATATTATGGACTCTAAACTGATAAACAGTGTACTTGTGTACTATAATGTGAGCTGTAATGTCACTACTTGCAGGCTGTGGTTACACAGTGTACAATACAGAAATATTACTGTTTATAGACCTTTTAGTCCTAGTTGCTGCAAGAGCAGAGCTCAGTGTGCATTACTCACTCTTTATTTTATTTCCTCACTCATACTTTATTTTGGAGTCCTCTATGTAAGTTGATGTATTGTGTAGGCTATTTACCTATGTGAATGTACTGTGTATACAGACATGTCCAAAAGTTAGTGCTCCTCTTTTAATTTATGTTTATTGTGAAAATCACAAAAAAATACTATATCTTAGTTTTAGCTAAATACAACCTCAAACAAAAAAACAAGAAGTGGGACCTCGGATTGCGACTAACCCAGTTTGCGAGCGTTTCGCAAGATAAGCCAAATTTTTTCTTTGCACTGTGGCTAATCGTTTCCCATGCTCGGCCTCAGTGCACGCGCATGTAATGTTTACTATAACAATCTGACCACGTTTGCAAGCATAAAGCATCTTTCATTTTGTGTTTGTATGTGTGTGATTCTCTATTCGTTAAACTTGTCTGTGTGTGTGTGTGTGTGTGTGTGTGTGTGTGTGTGTGTGTGTGTGTGTGTGTGTGTGAGTGAAAGTCATCCTGCATAGCAGCCCCCTTCCCCCCTTCCTCCTCTCCTCTCTATCACTAGCATATCTCACATCATAAATCACTCCAGGCGTGATTCTTTTCAAAAGTGCAGATTAAATTTATATATATTTTACCTTATATTTTGTAATAACTATTTTAATATGAAGAGTTTTGGGTTGTGGAACAAAACAAATTCCCATTATTCCTTATGGGGGAAATTTGCTTTGATGTACAAGTGTTTTGATATACAAGCATACTTCTGTGAATGAATTATGCTCACAATCCAATGTTCCACTGTATACCTTTTTCTCTCTTGTGCTATTATTTATTTACCAAAAAAAAGTGTTAACAATACAAATTACTTCCATGAACCACTAAATTTAAGAGGGTAAGTGTACAGACCTCTATACAATCAGAAGTTTTGGTCTGTAGCATTCAGGCATGTATTAACACAATGGTGGTGGGTGGGGGGTCGTTGGGGTGAGCAATGAACTAATTGTTGCTGCAGATCAATCTGGAATGAAAGAAAATGTTGGAACCATTTCCAAACTATTTGGAGTTCAACATTCTACAGTAAGAAAGATTATTCACAATTGAACATGGAAGCATGACTAAGATTTGCATAACTATATCTGAACAAATGTTCTATAGAAATATAACCAAAGTGGTGCTATTTGCCCTTAATGTTCAGCACTATGTTTGGCGACAACCAAACAGCATTTTAGCAAAAACACCAGAAACCCCTCATACCCACTTAAGGACAGAGGTGGAGGAATCAAGGCCTGTTTTTGCAGCCAAAGGACTTGAGCACCTTGCAATCATTTAGTTGACCATGACATTCTCTATATACCCAAGTATTGTAAAGGCAAATGTGAGGCCAGTGCTGAATTCTTTGAGGTCTTGTCTGGGCATCTGCTTCAAAGAATCCAACTCTAAGCATTAGGCGAATGCATTGATGCATTATGTAGAGTCTGTAGAAGTGCCCAACTGAGCCACAAGTCTCACAAGTCTGTTTTCACACTCAGGCAGACATACTATTTGTTGTTCCCTTCCTTCCACAAATTCCAGGACAGCAGAGCAGAATCTATATCTAGCTTAGTGCGAGTAAAGGCCTCAGAGATGCAGTGTGTCAAACCGAGCATGCGGTAGGAGGAACACATAGATGATGGGATGAGGGCTTGAGGACACATGGCAGGCAGCTTCCTTCTAGGCGAAGGTGTGCATGCGAGGCACATGGCACAGAGTAGGAGGCACTTTGGAAGCAGATGCTGCGGAATGCACATGAGGGCAAATGGCAGGCAACTTCCTTCTAGACAAAGTTTGTTCTGAACTTGTGGAATCTATGGGCATAGGAGACACACATGGATACATGTTATAAAATAATCTACTAACCAGTCTGGGGATCCACAGACTTTTTTAGGCCATATACGACAGCGGAATGGTGTCGAGCCCAGCCCAGGTGAGTTCGGGCATCCCAGGGGCTGAAACCATCCACAGACACACCTGATACTTATTTAATGACAGTTTAGGTTCATGGTTTCTTTAAGAGTTTTTCCAAAGCAGGTCATCCAGATATACTAACACCTGCAATATGTTTATATTACCACTATGTTTTTTTCCCTAAATTTTTGGAATGTTCCTCCAGATACACTCATTAAATGACATTTTTCCTAAGTCCTCCTCTGTCTTAGTTCATTGATGATGCATTAAAATTTGGGGAGATTTGTAAGTTGCACGTCCATGATGCAAATCCAATCCACCATATCCCAAAGGTGTTCTACTAGATCTGATGATTGTGGAGGTCATTAGAGTACAGTGAACACATTGACCTGTTCAAGAAATCATTTTCAGATGAATTTAGCTTTGTGATTTAACATGTTATCCTGTGGTCATAAAGGAATGGTTAGCAAAAATACTCAGGTAAAGTGGCAAGAAAATGTATGTGAACCTTTTGGAATTTCCTGGTTTTCTGCATGCCAATGTGATCTGATGTTCACTTAAGTCAAGAGTATTGACAAATATAATGTGCCTAAAATAATAACACAAAATATTCAGATTTTTATGTCTTTATTGAGAACAAGCATAAAAACCCCAGAGTTAGCAAACCTGTAGTCTTGTTAAGAAAATGAGATTAGTGGTGTGGACTAGAGGCTATTTTGACTGATAAAAACCACTGAAACTTTTTGAATTAGCTGGAAAGAGTGAATTGTTAAAAAAAATCTGCCAATCTACAAATTGCAAATGGAGACACTTTTTGGCTACTCTACCAAAAAGTGGGCACCCAGTCAAAATTATGCAAAGAGCACAAAGATGACTCAACAGTGAGATAAAAAATAAAATAAAAAAGTCTGTGTATGAAGTAACAAAACATGCAGCACGCAATACATTGAACAAGTAGTTCAATGGAACTGCTGCTTAGTAAAAAGTACTGTGTGTGTGTGTGTGTGTGTGTGTGTGTGTGTGTGTGTATGCACGGACGCACGCACACACACACACACACACACACACTGCGAAACACATAAACCACTGCATTTTTTAAAATATAATAATTGTTATTTAGAGTTTATATGTTATCACAATACCTTCATTAATAATTTATACAAATATTTAATTTTTATTTAATTAATTAAGATTCTATGAATAAACGTTTGACTGGTAAAATTATAAATGTAATGCTTATTAAATAAAATGCTGTTTAAAATACAGAAATGAACAAATTGTGTTGCTTTCACACTAAACTACTGAATGACAGGTTGGTTCCACTGAGACTTGTGTGCCAGTAATCAATATTTTAAATATATCTAAACAATGAATTATATTTAATACTGCATATACACCAAGATTTGACAATTAAACAGCAGTATAGCTGCATAGAGTGCTATAAATTACAAATAACTCAGAATGATTGGCAATCTGATGTATGAAAACTAGCGATGTCTATTAATGTTAACAGTAGCATATTCACATGAGTTATTGTCCTGTTTGTAGGTCACTGCTGGAGCTGCATCATTAGAGCTGGTGTCAAAACTCACTGCTGCGTATGTTAGACTTTCAGGAGATTTCACAACTGATGGTGGAGCAGCGCTGCGTAATCCAATGTTGGAATAAATCTCAGAGGCATTTGAGGGAGGTGGAGCAGTGGAGTAAATTGTGTTATACAAACTTCTGCTGTTTTTATTCTCCTCATAATCAGGACATGGAACCTGAGCACAAGGAGGAAAAACAAATTTTAAATACAGTCTAAACCAGCTACGTTAAATTTTCATCTCTGTAAATTTGTTCATTTATTTATTTATTTATTTATTTGTCAGCCTTCTTAGGTACAGAATTCATCCATATAGAAACATTGATAAAAGCCAATTTTGTGCAAGCTGCGATGCTTTTCTGGTCATACCAGTTGTAAAAACATGAATATACTGTATGAGTTACTAGATTCAATTTCCTTTCAGCTTGAATAAATGTGGCTATTTACTTCTGAGCTCTCATATCAACAAGTGTTTCTTTGTGTGTGTAAAGGGCAGACTGCCATGTCCTTGGTCTGCCACCAGGGGGAGATAGAAAGTTAACTCTAGGTGACAAGTAGTGGCAACTGGCTGCATCTGCGACTGGACTCCTTAAGATCTGCTATATATAGTAAGTACCCTAACATACAATCAAGATCCATTTTGAAAGCTGGTTCCTAAGTCCAAAAACACATGTATGTTCTAGAACATTAACACAATTGGCAAAAAGAACAAGCAAAAAGAACAAAAAGAACTATTACAAAAAGAACAAGCAAAAAAGAAAAGAATGAACAATGTCTGCCATCTTTCCACCTCACTCTCTTCTTCCAATTATTTTCACTATTGTTTCCATTGTTATTGCTTGGCCCTTCTTAGCAATATCAACTTTATCACTTCTGCTTTTATGTTTGCTTCCAGACATCCTGGGCTTGCAAAGGATGCACACTGCACACACATGACAATGTGTGCCGGGCATGTGATCTAACTTCCAAGATTGAACATGCATCAACACATAACGCGAAAGTTCATATGTAGGGGACAAACTGAAATTAAGGAAAAGCTGTAAGAGCAAGACTGAGAGCTATACTCTAGACCTATTGTCCAACGTACAGAGGTGTGAAGAGGGGAATGTCTATTACCGCCGCGCTCACTGCCGCGACAAAACGATAGCGGCCAAAATAAACCAGTCGCATTTCAAAGTTTTTAAAAATAATTAAGTCATAAAAAAGTAAAAACAATATGCTTTATCGAAGAAATACTACAGTAATGGTAATTTCCACATCTGTGTATTTTATACAACAAGCATGAAAAATCTGAATCACAGCTATTGATATTTGCTGTACAATAATGAGTAAAAAAAAACATTGAAGTTGAACATTAAAACAAGTTCACTACACTGTAATACACCTAAATAATTGATTGAGTAATAATTTTGAGTACGTAATTAACAATAACTTAAGTAAAACCTCCACCAATGTAAAACTCAAAATATTTGAGGTAATCAGTTGCATTTTTTTCTAATTAATGATGTTTCCAATTTTAAGTAAACAGAACTATCAATTTTTGAGTTTGTTGAACAAATAAAAAAAAAATTGTTGTAGCCCATCCAGCGCGGGAATCAAACCAAGGCTTTCCACATGGCAGGCGAGACACTTACCACTGCGCCACAAGGGCTCAACAGATTTTACATTGGTGGAAGTTTTACTTAAGTTATTGTTACTCAAAATTATTACTCATTCGATTATTTAGGTAAACAGTACTCAATGTGTTAAATTACTTTGAGCATTAGGGTTTACAGTGTACATGTGTAGGCTTTCTAATTACACATGATAAAATCTAAAGCCTCACTGTGTTAACATTTACTTTGTTTAAATCCGATACTAATAAAATTTTATTCTGCATTTGTACTGTAATGTTAGTATTGTGATTATGAATTCGTTTAAGTACAATGTTACACTTGATTTCATCCGCTACTACGTGCAGCTCTAAAGGAGCTGCGGCACATTAATCCTTGAGAGAATGAACTAAGGTCTGACGCATTGGTCTATAGTTATATAGCGCCACTCAGTGGTTAAAGCCAGCAACAGCATATCGTCGCCGTGAGGTGCGGCAACAAAACTAGAAAACTGGCCATCACACATCTGTAGCTACTGACTCGGGCCATTATGTTCTTTTTTTATTATTCTTTTTTTTTTTTTGTTAGCCCTCTGTAGTGAGCAGTCAAAGGTTTATTCCATGGTAGACTGAAGTCTATCCTTTTGTTAATGTTCTTCTTAGCTCCTCTGAATTTTTGATTGGGTTTGTTGTAGGACTGAGGTTAGCTAATGTAAATATAAAGTTTAGTGCAGGATTTTAGACCATAACACATGGCTTGTTTCGTTGAAACCAGAGAAACTTTTTGCCAAATCACAACTCACCACTTGTCGGTTTGAGAAGCTTTGTGCAGGTTGGGCTGGAGATGAACCTGAGAGTCAGGGGAAAAGATACATTCAAGCATTTTAAGAATGACGTATTATAATATAAAATACATATGGAAAAACATTAACACCTATGGATTGGAAATGTTCCTACAGTATGTCTCGCAATGCATGTACTGTACCTTTCTGTCCACTATTGTTTTGTGACTAAGGGCTACCGAGTACAGCAAACCAGCTGCACTCAAATATTTATACAGGTTTAGGTTTAATAAATAACCACATTGACTGTATTAATCTATTTAAAATACTGTATATTATATTAGTTAATTTTAGATGAAAAAAAATGAATAAAACAAAGCCAATATGACCCCTACTAATAATTTACCTTAATAATCTAATCTGTCAGATGTGGTTCAGAGTTACTGTACGTAAGCATCAAGCTGAGATTTCTTAATTAACAACTTTCTCTTGATTGTGTTTTTTCTTTTGTTTCTCCTAGTACCAATAACATCACTGTATACTGTATGACAGATTGCACTGATTCCCCAAATATGTTGCTGTATATTAAATCAGCATAGAGTAAATCATTTAGTTTACCTTATAGGTATAATGTACAGTAGGTCTCAAAATTATTACTTTTTATTAGTGTTTTTGCTTTTTTATATGCTTCATTTATTAAGTCAGTCATTTTATAATTTCTTTGTACTTGATGTGCCTGTTTACACTTCAATCCTTTTTACATTATCTGTATTCCTCATAGCTCGACCTTAAAAAAAATAAAATAAATAAAATACATCTTTTAGTCTAATGAAACTTTAAATGGTTTGTGAATGAAACAAAAAAATGTGTTTGTTTTGGTACCTTGGATCTTCTTTTTCCTCTGCAGAACAACAGCAAATAAAAGGGCAAAAATGAGCAGCACCAGAACCACAGACACACCCGTGATTACGATTGGAATTTCTGGAAAAGAAACATGATCATAATGCATATTAATATGGATCATATCCTGAACATGTAGATCTTTTAATTTTAACTGAACAATTATACTGTATTATTATTATTATTATTATTATTATTATTATTATTATTATTATTATGTGTGTGTGTGTGTGTGTGTGTGTGTGTGTGTGTGTGTGTGTGTGTGTGTGTGTGTGTGTGCGGAAGTAAAGTGAAACTGAAAATGTAAATCATGTGGTTGCGTTTCGTGGTTTTCAGACTGTGGATGACTAAAATTAGAATGTGAGAAACTAGAAAGCTAAATAATCTTTGCAAAAACCCAAAGTCTCATAAATATTGTATTACATAGTTTTTTTTTTTTTTTTTTGGTAATTGAATTAACTTAGACAATCCATTAGTGTGCGTGTGTGTGTGTGTGTGTGTGTGTGTGTGTGTGTGTGTGTGTGTGAACTTACCGAACCAGGCCTGCTGTTCTCCTTGCACCTCAATCGCAAGTCCAAAATCAGCCAGCTTCACTGCAGCTCCCTTTAGTTTACTCGCTAACAACAGATTCTCAGGCTAACACACACACACACACACACACACACACACACACACCACTTCAAGCTAACTTTAAAACAAGCTATATTGTGTGTATGTGTTCTCAGTTAATTGAGAACTCTATAGACCTGTCTTTGGGCTTTACAGAACCTTTGCTAGAACACTGATGGTCCACAGAACCCTGACTCAGCTCTACAGAGTTCAAGAAGCTGGATGGTGTTTGCTTTTGTACAGGGTGGTTTTTGATGCTAGTTTTATAACACGTCAACAGATGCTAGCACAAGGCTGCACGCACGGTCACAGGGAGCATTGACCTTTATGAGTCAGTGTGCCAAAAGCCCCCAACCTGTGTACATCAGGAGCTGTGCAACTAGTGCTATTCTGACCATGTGCGTTAGCACGTTTGCTATTTCATGGCACACGCGCATCAAGAGCAGAAGAACATCACTGGAAGATGACGAGAGATCAGGCAGACCTTCAATGAGCTCCAGGAGCCAGGCCGTCAATAATGAATTCTACTTCCAGGTTTTAAGGCGTCTGAAGGAGGATGTTCAGCAAAAGCGACCGGATCCATGGCGCGCAAATCTCAAAACTTTTTGATACCCCTTTGTAATTTGTTCTGTTTGAAATTGTTTCATTAGAAGTTTCTGTATAATGCTTCTTATGTTTTTTAAGTTTGTTAAAAAAAAGTTTTTTAGTCAATTTAAAATTTTAACAAATGTGAGCAAGATTTATTTTTTCCTTTTTTGTTGTATCCTGTTAATTCTTCTCGTACACTCCGTCTACGCCACTTCCTATCCATCAGTAACATGTATGCATGATAGCCTCTGCTTCATCTTCCAGAGTTCTACCAAGTTATCATATAAATATACTGTACATGAATAAGTATATAAATTACTTTGTTTCTGTACTTGAGTAGTTGTATGTTTAACTGTGTGACTTGCCTTTCTTTTGAGGCACGCCTAATAATGTAGAAGTTGTTTGAAATTATAGTAGACAGAGATAGAGAGCGTGCCCTGCGATGGATTGGCACCCTGTCCAGGGTGTACCCTGCCATGTGCCCGAAGTCTCCTGGGATAGGCTCCAGGCCCCCCGTGACCCTGAATACAGGATTAAGCGGTATAGATGATGAGTGAGTGAGTGAGTAAGATAGAGAGAGAGAGCTATGCAAGCTAATA
This sequence comes from Clarias macrocephalus, assembly GCA_011419295.1. Lineage (NCBI taxonomy): Eukaryota > Metazoa > Chordata > Actinopteri > Siluriformes > Clariidae > Clarias > Clarias macrocephalus. Next base: position 12,945 of record JAAGKR010012857.1, read on the forward strand.
CGAGCCTTACATTTTTGATAATTAAGTAAATTTGAAGTTGAGCGCTTCAAATGTGTGTACTTTGTCCACCTTTGGCCGACAAACTGGCAAAAGTGTTATGTGCAGATATTTAGAAAATTGTGAATTTTCTAATTTCTTTTCGTTTAGTTGTATGGTGTGAGTGCTGGTGTTGTTGTTGGTGTCGCTACACTCCGATATCGTATTAAACATAACCTGCATGTTAAACAGAACCTCTGCCTTTGTTGCTAGTTCCAGAATATGTTAGTGATTAAATGTGTATATAAGTGATTACCAGCTGAAACGCAATCGCTGGAAATCAAGAGTAAAATGTCCAAGCTACAACATTTACATCCGAGAGGCTTTAATAAAGAAACGGTAAACAGAGGCTGATTTCCCGAGGTGGAGACGCCACGAGCAGCGAGAGAGGCAACAGAAGCGCAGTAAGTGGATAAACTGTAATCTAATCCACACAGACCGCCATTAGACTGGAGAGGGTTTACAGAGATCCGCAGAGCGAGATGTCAGGGACTGGGCTTCATTTTTACCGAAACGTGACAGGACAACAACATCCCAGTCCAACCCTGAGGCCCGCCCTGAGGCCCGCCCTGAGGCCCGCCCTGAGGCCCGCCCTGAGACTCTGCCTGCTAAAGGGTTTTAGATCCCAAGGAACAAATGCTATTAGCAAATTCATTCCTTCAGAACTCCAGCAGCTGTGTAGAAATACAGCTCTATAGAACTTGTCTTAAACGCCCCCGAGAAGAAAATCTACAGAAACTTTGTTGATGTCAGAGGAGCTGAACGAGTAAATATTCTCCCACATGAAGTGGTAACTGGAAACCTGGTCTTTGGGATTTTTTCTCTAGAATCTTCTGTGTGGTATCATTTCTAAAGAACCTGGATAGTAAAGTTATACCTAATTCCAATCCATTTACCTTCATAATAATGATACAGAAATTCTAAAAGTGTGTGTGTGTGTGTGTGTGTGTGTGTGTGTGTGTGTGTCTGACCTTCAAATCTCGGTGCACAATGCCATTAATGTGGCAGTGATGAACGCTCTCCAGAATTTGTTGAATACAGTGGCTGTGAGACAGAGAGAGAGAGAGAGAGATTATTCAATAACAAAATGATGAAAATGATGATGATGATGGTGGTGGCACTTCATCACACAGGGAAAGGTGTGGAACAGGGAATCATGTACAGAGTTTCTCCTCTAGAACTTTGATAAGGGCTAAATAAGGTCCAAACACACACAGTCCAGGTCAGCTCAGGTATCAGGAAAACATCCTCCCCTGGGTGATGTAGAGATGTGTTCCATAATTAAATCTTCTTCTTCCTGGTAATAAAATCTCCACACATGGAGCCATCTCAGGTTTCCTCTCAGAGCTCCATCCTGCTCCAGACAATCCAGGCAGAAAGATTCCTAAAGTGTTTGTTAAATCCTATGCCAGAGAACTGTTCACTGTTTACCAGGAACATGATGTTCTCCTGGTCATGTGACCATTTGTAACTAAACCATCTTAAAAAACATCTACAAATTTGATAGCCAGAAGAAAAAGAATTTCAAGAAGGTGTGAAACTCCTCACAGAACCAAGGAGATGGTGTGGAACTCCTCACATACTCAAGGATAAGAATAAATTATGGAACTCCTCACAGATCCAAGGAACAGGTGTGGAACTCCTCACAGACCCAAGGAGAAGGTGTGGAACTCCTCACAGACCCAAGGAGAAGGTGTGGAACTCCTCACAGACCCAAGGATAAAAATAAATCATGGAACTCCTCACAGACCCAATGATAAGGATATGGTGTGGAACTCCTCACAGACCAAAGGGGAAGGTGTGGAACTCCTCGCAGACCAAAGGAGAAGGTGTGGAACTCCTCACAGACCCAAGGATAAAAATAAATCATGGAACTCCTCACAGACCCAATGATAAGGATATGGTGTGGAACTCCTCACAGACCAAAGGGGAAGGTGTGGAACTCCTCACAGACCAAAGGGGAAGGTGTGGAACTCCTCACAGACCAAAGGGGAAGGTGTGGAACCCCTCGCAGACCAAAGGAGAAGGTGTGGAACTCCTCGCAGACCAAAGGAGAAGGAGTGGAACTCCTCACAGACCAAAGGATAAAAATAAATCATGGAACTCCTCACAGACCCAATGATAAGGATATGGTGTGGAACTCCTCACAGACCAAAGGGGAAGGTGTGGAACTCCTCACAGACCAAAGGGGAAGGTGTGGAACCCCTCGCAGACCAAAGGAGAAGGTGTGGAACTCCTCGCAGACCAAAGGGGAAGGTGTGGAACTCCTCACAGACCAAAGGGGAAGGTGTGGAACTCCTCACAGACCAAAGGGGAAGGTGTGGAACTCCTCACAGACCAAAGGGGAAGGTGTGGAACTCCTCACAGACCAAAGGGGAAGGTGTGGAACCCCTCGCAGACCAAAGGAGAAGG
>JAAGKR010012858.1:0-15391 GCA_011419295.1 Clarias macrocephalus
TCTCTCTCTCTTACTCTGTCTGTCTCTCTCTGTCTCTCTCACTCTGTCTGTCTCTCTCTTTCTCTCTCTCTTACTCTGTCTGTCTCTCTCTGTCTCTCTCACTCTGTCTGTCTCTCTCTTTCTCTCTCTCTCTCTGTCTCTCTGTCTCTCTCTCTCTGTCTCTTACTCTGTCTGTCTCTCTCTTTCTCTCTCTCTCTCTGTCTCTCTGTCTCTCTCTCTCTCTCTGTCTCTCTCACTCTCTCTCTCTCTCTCTCTTACTCTGTCTGTCTCTCTCTGTCTCTCTCTTTCGCAATCTGTTGCAAAACTTCCCCTGATGGAGGAACTGGAAGCTGCGTTAATAATAAACAGATTGCGGTGATCAGAAGTAAGTGCACCCAGCTGCCGATGAGTAAATGTGATTAAATGGAAGTGCGCGTTCACGCGGTGTGTGCGCGCGCGGGGGGGGGGAGTTAACGGGGTCAGGACGTTTCCGGAAATAAATCCGCGCTGCAGGTCCGGTCCGGTCCGGTGCTGACTCCGGGCTGTGATTCGACTGACGGAAGTGTGTGTGGAAGTGTGTAAGAGTTCCGTCCTAAAGGTCAGTCACACACACACACACACACACACACACACACACACCCCTCTCTCCACCGCCCCCCCCTCCTCCGGCGCGGTCACGTGCTCTGCGGCAGCGCCAGTTTGTGTTCCCGGACAGCTCGCGCGCTGTTTACGGAGTTCTAAAGTTACCGCGCGAGACGGAGTGGCCTCGCGCTGTCTGTCTGATCTGAGTGACTTTGAAGTTCGGAGGTTTGACGGATTGTTTATGTTTACGTGGATACGTCATTGTCTCCGCATGCAGCAGACTGAACCGAGGAGAGCGAGAGAGAGAGTGTGTGTGTGTGTGTGTGTGTGATGTGAGTGTGTGTGTGTGTAGTGAGTGTGTGTGTGAGTGTGTGAGTGTGTGTGTGTGTGTGAGTGTGTGAGTGAGTGTGTGTGTGTGTAGAGTACAGTATACAGTGGAGTACTGCAGAAATTGAATAATAATAATAATAACAGGTAACATCATCATCATGATTGGATCTCCAGACCTGCTGGCTTTCACCACAGACACAGATTTCCTGGAGGAATCCACAGAGTCCTTCGGACTTCCATCCGATCTCTCCGATCCTCTTTACCAGCACACGGACGACACCTCGCCGTGGTCGAAGCCCAATGCCGTCAGCTTCACTAAGGATTTCATTCTCATATCGGAGTTCTCCGAGCAAGTGGGTCCCCAGCCCATCTTAACCGTCCCGGACCAAACCGCGGCGTGCGGATCGTTCGATCTGAACCAGTTCGCGCTCAGGATGATGTCCGTGGACTACCAGACGACGTTCGCGAGCCCCGTAGGGAGCGCGCATCCTAAGCTAAGCTTTGTGGAAGACTCGAAAGTGGTGCTGGGGGATTCTCGAGAAGGCGCGTACGCTTACGTGCACCACCTAACGCTGTACGACCTGGAGGCTCGCGGCTTCGTCCGGCCGTTCTGCCTGGCCTACGTGTCCTCCGAGGAGGAAAAAATTATGCAGTGTTTCAGACAACTCTCAGCGGAGTTCTCCAAAGCGTCAGAGTGTCTGAAAACCGGGAACAGGAAGAACTTTGCCAACGAGGTGGACAAAAAGCTTTCAGACTTGGAGTATACTAGATTAATACTGCTGAGGGAGATGAACAGGGACAGATTGGGCAGATTAAAAGTTGGCGAGAGGAACGGAACAGAAACGGAAATGGAAAAGAACAATAGCGGGAATAGTGAACTGTTGCTGAACACAAAAAAAGAGGAATTGAAAGAGAAACAAAGCTTGTCATTTATGGAAGTGGACCTGAACAACAGTGCGAGAGGTTTTGATAAAAGGAGAAATGAAGCAAAGTGTGACTCAGTTGTTGTGAGCAATCAAAATAAAAATAACAGATCAGAAACCGATCAAAAGGTTGAGCAGCTTAATAATGAAACCAAAGAAGGTCAAAGTGCAACTATCACATGGGCTAATAAAGAATACGAGCTGGCTCGCGTGGAAAAAGCCATCCAGGAACACAGAAGTCTTTTAAAACAAATCACCTCCTACCCAAACAGGAAGCTCAGAGACCCAGAGTTTTTACCCTACGAGCCAGACGACACCTTTCATTCTCTGGAGTCTGACCTAGACCCCGGCACGCTGTACTCACGGAGCCCGGAGTCAATGGAGGAACGCAGCGATTACTTACGTGATCCTTCACACACTCCTCAACTGGTGAGTCCGAGTGTGTGTCGACAGTTTGACAAGTGTCTGAAGACTCTGGATGAGCTGTGCGACACATACTTCATGCAGCAGGCGAGGGAACAGCTCCATTCCATCGAGAAGAGTTTCCGCGGTGACAATAGCTCCTTCATCTCCAAGCAACGGACTCAAAATTTGCTTCGTCACCTCAAATCCACCAACTTCTTGTTTGAAGATCTGTGTGATGTCGAGGAAGAGACAGGGCAGCAGATAACCAGACAAAACCCTCGGCTAGCACTGCTACAGAGTGACCCCGTAAGTCTGGACTCTTACACATCGTGTGTGGAAATGGTCCCGATCCGGCTTGAGCTCCAAAGAAACGGACCTGACTCGGTACCGACCTCGCCATGTGATGAATTGCCTTTCACTCCAAACTTCCCAAACGAAGGAAACTGCAAGAATGAGGAGGTTCCTGTACTGATGAAGGACAGCATAAGCAGTGGAGAGAGTATCGAGGTGCTAGGAACGGAGAAGTTCTTTAAACCTCAAAGTGCTCTTGATCCCATGGAAACTGTTCCTCAGAAACCGACATCTATCCTCTTTGAAGGACGGAGAAGGAGAGTGGTCACTCGACGGGAGAACAGCGAGGACAGCATCGAGGTGCTAAGCACAACAGATTCTATCATACCGGACGATTTGCGGGCGTCGTACCCTTCAGCTATTTGTGAGGAGACCCCGGAGTACGAAGGAGAACAGAATGACTGCGTGAATAGGTCTGAAGAAGTTTTGGTTCCATGCAAAGACAAACCTCAGAGCTCCCCTAGCTCCCCTAGCACCCCTACAATAGTCATAAACCCATCAGATCCCCACATGACCCTAGACTTGTGTACTTTTGGTGGCCTTATTCCTCTAAGTGAGCCATGTTCTCTCCGGGACAGGCCGTTTCTGTTTCCACCAGATGATTTCTCAGACTGCACCAGTTTTCGGAGCCTTGGCTCCACAGGCTCTACAGGATCTCTCGACCTCTATGGGGATAAAAGTTCACCCGGGAGTCGGAGAAAGCGAGGCAAGTCAGGACGTGCTGCTGTGAATTTCCTACGCCAGTTTCCGTTCGCCGTGCACGCCGTGTACAGCCTGCTGAGCGGCCGGACTTTGGTGGTGCTAGGCAGTGAGGAGAGAGTGGTTAGACGCCTGGTCACCGCACTGACCATGTACAGTCCTCATCTGGGGAGGAGCCGAGGAAACATCCAGCCCTGGATATCAAGTCCTTTGCAGATTACTGACCTGCTGACCTGGAAACTCATCGGCTATAACAGGTATGATTGCGAGTTAATTTCTAAGCCTGCTCATTTGCATTTTTTCAAATTCTCTATATTTTTCCAGATCGGCGTTTCCTCCGTCTCCCAGCATGCCACCTTGCCTAGCTCGCTTCAGCCGCTACCTCAGCGTACTCGACGTGGACCAGAAGACCTTACGCTGCCCGGCTTATAAGGGATCTGCGATTTGTCCGTTGGTAGAGGCGAGGATTCAGAGCATGCATGGCACCGCCTACTTCCTGTACGCGCAGAGTTTAATCAGCCAGCTCGTCTCTAGAGCGTTCCTCCTCACGTTCTCTCTAGAGGTCAGACACGAGCATGTCCATAACGACGATCTGAAGATCCTCCGGTACCTTTCAGAGCTGATCACGGAACACGTGACGGGAACCTCGCATACGGTCCTGCGATTCAGCTACACCGCGAGCACGGTTTTCAAACTCTGACACTGAAACTGATAAGAGGGTTATATTGCTGCTAGCCTCGAGAGCTGGGAGGTCTGGAAGATTAGTTACACTGGTGGAATTTACAGTCCACCATTATTAAAGTTATTTTAAGAATAGTTATTTATTGAATTTAAGCCGGCTCTCAATAATGCAAAAAGAAGACGTCAACTTGGAATTGACCTTAATCATTGAGTTGGTTGATTATACAAGGTGTGTAGTATTTATCTTATTGTTAGCAAAGATTAGCGATCAACCAATTTCATTGTTCACTGCTTTTAAGTTATCTTTTTCACTTAAAAAAATAAATTATATTATTGTTATACGCTTGGACTGTATTCTGTCCCACTTTCCCCGCCCACTGGGGAAACGGTTTAAATATGAGGGCACGCTGAAAACGCTAAACACTGTAATCAGAGTAATCCTAAATCCCCAAATCCTTGTGATTATTTTATTGACTGCCAAAGCACATGGACTTGTGCTTGTGTTGTCAAGAAAGGCTCACATTGCACGCTCCTTGAGATACTCGACACCCTTCAGAGTTTGTAACTTATTTAGCACTGATAATGCACTGAGATAATTCACTGAACACAGCTCAGGGGAAGTCAGATACTACTCAAAGAAAGAACCACATTCATTAGGAACATGTGTACACCTTCGTCCAAACATCCAGCCAGCCAATCACATGGCAGCAGAACAATGCATTTCATCTCAGCATGGTTGTAAAGAGCGGCTATGTAAGTTACCGTATACTTCCTGTCTGTTCAAACCTGTCACTCTGTTCTCTTGTACACTGTCTTAATGTCACTACATGAAACTTCCAGCAGATCAACAGTTTCTGAAATACTTACATTAGCCCTTCTGGCTCTAACAAACCATGCAAACTCCCTGACAGCACACTTTTTTTTCACATAACCTGAACCCATCTGTACCTGCATGATGTGCTGCTGATACATGATTGGATGCATGAGAATTTCACACTAATTTGTTTGAGTATAAATCATATATGATATGATTTTGAACGGTTCATTTAGTTTTGTGTATAATGAAAATGATGAGTATGGTTTAACCCTTCAGTGTTCTGCAGAACCATTTGGTAGAGCATATTTTGAATCAGTATATTTTATTTGAAAAAAAAAAAAAAGTATTAAAAACCCAATTGGTGCTTCTCTACTGGGCAGTTGAGTGATGTTATTCAGAACATTCATACTTTTAAGATCAACATGCAATTATTTGTCACATGTACAGGTACTTTACAGCACACTGAAATTATTTTGTCGTAAGTCAGTTAGAAAGCTGGAGTCAAAGTGCAGTGTCAGTCAGGATACAGCGCCCTTCTAGAGCACATAGGCTTATACATGGCAGTGCTGGGTCTCGAACCCCCACCCTTCTGATCAGTAACCCACAGCCTTATCCGTTTGAGCCACTACTGCCCATGAAGCAACATCTCAACCAATTGGAAGAGGCCAATCCTGGAGTATTTTTAAAAACAAAATAATGGATGGATGAATAAACAAACAATCATTCATTGATTGAGGAATTGTCATTTATTTCCATTGTAATAACAAATCAAATAAAAACAATGCAATGAGGATATTAAAGGGTTAAACTGCAGATCAGAGCAAGAATACTGTTGCAATATTGAAAAACCCTGATGGTTCAAAGGTCAGTTCAAAGTAAATACTGGTGTGTTAAAGTATCGCTGAGGTTACACTGCTGTGACAACAGTTCAGTGTGAAAGTGTAAATGAAAATGTATTTTGTCAGAAGTTTTAATAATAAAATGACCAGCTTTAAATAAAGTGTCTCGTTTTTAATGCTGTTTTTTTTTTCCCCCTTACATTAACTGACATCAAAATGCACTTCAGAATTATGAAACTCCTCAGGGCTGATTTAGTTTCTCGGTTTTTATTACCTCACAGCGGTTAATCTTAAATATAAAAATCTACAAAACTGAAGAATGTCACCGTTATTCTAGAGGTCAGATTTTTTTTACGGTCATAAGACAGAGTCTTGTGAATCCACAGGTCAAAGTTCACCTGGATATACACTATAAGCTCGAAGAAAATGTAACAAACGCTTAATTTCATGTAGCACGACCTTTAACCTCCCGTCAATGAGCTTTACTGCTGAAATGTCAAACCTCCAAACATCTCCTGTGTGATTGTGCCGTTTAACTAAAACCGACACTAAGCAATCTTATTATAATAATTCAATAATCGTTCCTAACAACAATAATAATCATCTATATATTATATAATAAAACTGTACGACAAAGTTTGTTTGTCTGCACATTGAAGATATTTGCGAAAAAATTATTTGGTGGGACAAACGATGAGTAACAGAACACATCAAGATGGTGTATATGATAAAAAAATCCAACAGATGGCGCTGTACATTGTTTAATATGCGTTTATGAGTGTGCAATTAAATTTCTTGCAAACAAAGTCACAGGCACTTCTAGTCATGATAATAAATCCACCTAAACCATAAGTATTTATACAAACTTTAATGTAATTTTTTTTACATTTTTACTTCAAATAGAAACATAAAAAAGAGGAAGAAATGTGCACTCGCTGCGTCTGCTCTACACAGTCCGGGTTTTTATTTACATCGTGTTTAAATCCTCATTTAATTTTGTCTTTTGAGACGCAGCGCTAAACTGATGCAGGTTGTTTTTTTTGTGCCTGATTCATTTCTAAGTGACGTCACATCACACACAAGCGTTGAGACGTCGTTCATAACTCACACAGACAGACAGACAGACGTTAGTGTTGCAGACTCCAATGATTCATCTGCATGAGGATTTGTCGTTTCTCCGCACTCAGGCTCGACTCCTACACAAAAGATAAAACACAAAGTCTGTGATTGCTGTGGCGTCGAATCAAAAACTCAAACTCTACAATAAATAACTCACATTTAGAAAGTCCTGAGGATTGTTATGCAACACGGAGCTTTCTGCACAAAAAAATGTGTGCAGAAAGTTGAAGCTTCACACAAATGATGTGATTTGTGAACACACCCCTAACTTCTTTATTGAGGTTGGCCTCACGTTGCGCTACACTGCCCCCTTCTGGTTATGACAGTAATCATTTTTGACAATGTACCCACACGCGGATGTTAATCCAGGCTTCATCCTTAAACCTGCACCTGGACCCACCTGGGTTCTATAAATGAGTAAAGTGTGAACATAATAAGATTCCTTACACTGACTTCAAGCATCCGTCTGAGGTGATACTGCCACGGGTGCTCGAACCTGCGTTAGGACACAGACAGAGAGAGAGAGACGGATGAGGTTACAAGTACAAACTGAATGTCTTTAACAACGAACATGTAACTCTCATCTATCGTCTTCTTTTCTTTATTTTTTAGCGGCTTTAAGGTGCATTACTGACACTCAGTAGAGACTGGATTAATTACACTCCCCTTCCTGGTGAAGGATCAAGTTTGGAAATCACTGCCACCTACTATATCTGTAAATCAGGAAGGCTGAAGAGTCAAGTTTCGCGAGATCTTGAAATATGTTTGAAAAACTTTTTCTCCTCTACATTTTTTTTTATTTGCGTCCCATGTCCCCCCCTTTTTTTATTCCTCAGAATTTTCCCCCCACTCATGAGCCATGTCCCGTTTTATTTTTATTCCTCAGATTTTTATTTTTCAATAACTTGTTTTCCACCCATGTACCTTAAGTTCGTACCCACGAGGTTACAAGCAAAGGAAAGTTTCCAGGCATGCTGTAATCTTTACATAAATTGTGGGGAAGGAAAAAAAAAAAAAAAAACACCACTGTCATTTTAATCAGATAAATCAGAGTAAAAAAAAAAAAAAAAAAAACAACAAAAAAAGACAGTAAAATCTATTAAAGTGAACCTGTAAATAATTTAGAAGGAAGAAAAAGAAAACAGTGTTTCGTGATTTAGGGAGTGTGAGGAGTGTGAGGAGTGTGAGGAGCGCTCACTCGTTCCACTGAGACAGCAGCTCTCTGACGGACGCCGTGTTGGGATGGAGAGACACGCTGGGCTCCAGGAAGAACAGACACAGGAAACTGGCGATGAAGAAATGCTCAGCTGTGTCCTGAACTCTGGAGGGAGCAAAAAACAAAGCAAAACAGATTTACCATAAACAGTGTATAAAAGTGTTCAGCTGTGGAAACTGTGTTTAAACAGATGTTAAACTGATGTACCGTAAGATGGATTTACACTGTGTGTCCATGAGCTCGTCCAGGATCACACGGAATAAATCCTGAACTGTTTGTGGTTGGATCATGAGACTGCTGAACATCCAGCGCATCACCCAGGGGTTTGACTACACACACACAAAAAATACAAGTCAGTGCTACAATACACTGTGATAGATAGACTGTGGAAATGTAGAGAGATGGAGAGAGAGAGAGAGAGAGAAACGTTGAATGTAGACAGTGAGGCAGAGTTACTTTGAAGGCCAGGACGACGGTGAGGATGGGTTTGAGTCGTGAGTGCAGGAGACGCCACACGAGCGCCTGAGTGGCCAAGAGCAGTAACGCCTGGTCCGGATGTCCCTAAAGCGAGGAGACACAAATTGACTCACTTCAGCATGACTCAACAACAACAACAACAACAACAACAACCTCATCACAAAACAAACAGCGCGGAATCTCAGGCTTACGCTCTGAAAGCTCTTCGGGATCTGGATGCGTGAGGTGCGATTGAGCTCGGTGAGGATTCCCGAGGCCATGTCCCTGGTCCTCTGAAACACACACACACACACACACACACACACACACACACACACACACACCATCAATCTCAATGTTTCTACAGCGTCGACGGTGCGTTAGTCAGCTCGATGATACTCACAATCAGGAAGTTGTAGTCGGGTTCTGGGAAACACGAGCCGGATGGAGAGGAAGAGGACGACGCGTTGGCGAATCTCAGCACTTTAATCCAGCTTTCGGCCTGCAAGAGAAGACAAAAAGGAAAAACAATAATAAGAACATAATCGAGAACTTTTCCAGCACCAATGAATTTTAAATGTATTTTTTCAATCTGTTTCCCACAATGCCTTCCTGTTTCGAGCACAAGTGTCAGGTCTTCCTAAAGAGAGATGCTGCGGCACTTTAATGTTTTAGTGTGTACAAGCTGCTCTAGTTACTATAACTACTCGAGTTAAAACCCCCTATCGAGTCCTCCTGGCTGGCTCGCCTTATTAACACATATAGCTAACGACGTATCACCCTGTAATGTCAAAGATTTCAGATTATATTTCTATCAAAACCTTCTTACAGCTATTTATTTTATTGATTTAATAATAAATAGTATCTGTTACTCACATGTGCAAATACTGCATTATTACAGTTCAGGACTCGGAGCGCAAACTTCAGCACCTCTATCCTTTTCGGCAGGTTGGATCCTCCTGAAAACACACAGCACAGAACATGAGGCGAACACCTGAAAGCTGCTTTTAACAAAACTACACTGCAAACTGATCAGATTTAAAGCAGGGCAGGTTCTTTAACATGTGAACGAAGTCTGGATCGGAACTACTGCTGAGAAACACAGCACACATTTCCTTCACATATAGTTTGATGAGAATTTATTTATTTATTGTGTTTAGTTTTATTGGGTTTATTTACCTTCAACAAGAGTCCATGTGTTACTCAGTAAAGGGTCTGACGGGAGCGTAATGAGGGTTTGGGAATAAGGACTGAACTCGACCTGCGGTGGCGACGGTAACCCCTGGGGGGCGTGGCCAGATGTGAATATTCTAAGATAGGCACAGAACTGGGCGGGACTGAGTTTAGAGGCGAGGCATGAGGATCCGTACGTGGGGTTGAGCAAAGCGTTGGTCGCGCCGGTATAATCACCAACCTACACACACACACACACACACACACACACACACACAGTTAATTCTTCACCACGTTAAGTTTGTAAACAAAAGTCTCTTTTAAACTTATTTGTAAACAAAAGTCTCTTTTTAAATATTATTTTGTTAAGCTGGACATTATATTAGAACACCTTGCACAAATAAAAAGGAATCCAGTCCCTCATCGTCTGCAGCCTGTATCACAGGAAAGAGAAAACAAAGAGGTGAACGGGGCTCTAACTGATGCTCAGTGTACGCTACTGTGGGAACACGGGACTCACTTGGGAGAGCTGTCACTCTTCACCACTTTCAGGTAGCGAGTCAGTTCACGAAACCTGAAGGAACCGAAAAAACCTTTCATCAGTTCGAGCCCATAAGCGAAGTGTGAAGCAGTACAGGACCGTGACATCATGAGAAAAATTCACACGGTTATTTCAGAAATCTTTCTTTCTTGATCCAACCTGCTCTCCTGCTGGAGTCTGACAACCCGGGTTCTGACCACCACCGCCGCTTCATGCAGCGTCTCCGTACGCCGACCTTTGACCTGCCTGACCCCGGTGACGTTCTGACCCTTCAGGACCGCTGAGAGCAAATGATCGTCCCAGGGAAGCACGTTCAGGCTACAGACAGACAGACAGACAGACAGACGTGTTTCAGTCTCAGTGAGGGTGCTGCTGGGCTTTTTGTTGCTCTCCTTGTTAAAGTTTCAGGAGGTATATAAGGTGCACTTTTTTTTTTTTTTACCAGTTTCTGAACTTCCTGAAGTCAGGAGGAAGGGGAAGAATTCCGAAGAAGTCTTGCAGGTGCTTGACGAAGGAGGCGGGAAAGTCAGCGTCGACTAACAAAATCTGCACCGCTAACATCGCTCTAAAAAAAACAAATAAATAAATAAAACGTTGTAAACAAACTCAACTTCACACAACAGAAAAAAACAGCATTATGTATTATTTTTGTAATCTTCTAGCGAAAAGACATTTTATAAATAAACGCAATATAAATACAGTATTTTAAACGTAATAAAGTTTTTTTTTGCTTTTAAATCAAGATTTTTTTTTATTAAATGGGTGTAATAGAATATTTTTACTCATTCTTTTCACTAGTAGTGATAATTTTTTCAGCTATTTTCAGTTTTAATCCTAGAATAAATGTCCCTGTTAGTTATTATCATATTTAGTCAATCTTATCCTATTTTTGTTTGGTCAAGTTTTAGTCAACTAAAAGTCCGGATATTTTAGTCTAGTTTTAGTAAAAGGAACCTTAAAAACTTAATAATAATCTTATTGACTAATGTTATTATTATTATTATTATTATTTCTGTTAATCTAGTCTAGCCAACACCCTTTAAGGTTTTACACAAAATAATGATCTTAACATTTTAAATGTATCCTTTCTTCTGATGTTTTCAGCTAATTATATTTATTTTTAACACGGGGAATCACTGATACTGATAAGTGAACACCGTACCGCAGCGGATTGTGACGAAAATTAAATGTTTACAAAAATAAATACAGATGTTTTATTCGTTTAAATTTTTTTAAAACACATTTTAGTCTATGCTTTTTTCAACAACATTGCATTAACACCCGTGATGTCTCGTCACCGCCTCGTCTTAGCCACAGGAAAAAAAAAGATCGTCAACCAATATTTTCACTGAGGAAATTAACACTATTCACTAGGTAAAATTAAAACATTCATATTAACACTGCTTATCTGTGTTACTATTAGCAAAATGTCAAATCTAGCACTATACATATAACACTGATGTTGATGAGGACGTGATTGAACACACGAGGACACACACACGTGGACGTGCTCGCAGCGCTTCCTGTATCCTCACATCACTGTTTATGGCGCGTCACTGCAGAACCCACAAATAATCCAGCGTCCACAATATCACGACTCCTTCACCTTCTCTCTCACACCCAATAGTGTGAACAGGCTTTTAACTGCTGACACTTTATAGTCTTACAGACGTCCTTACTCTATCTAAAAGTTTATGCACCCAGTGGGCTTCATCCGGCGAAAATTTACAGGCTCACAGAAAGGGAAGCAAGAAGACTCGGGACTGAGAACGCGCACACACGCGCACACACGCGCACACACGCGAGCCTAAACCGTAATCACCGACACGCTCAGTCACTTCATTAAAACTCACTCACATACTGGTGATACTGGTTATACTACAGGAAGTACAGGGTTACCTCCAAAACAGTTCCAGTGCCACGTGTGAGATCGCAGGAGCGTGTGCAGTTCTGGAAAAAAAAAAAAAAAGCAACAAAGTTATTTTTTTAAAAATGGCCAAAATATTTTTATCCACACAAACATTTTATATATACATACACACACACAGATTCTCTCTTTTTCATTATGCATTTTCCCATTTTATACACACGCAGCATATCCATTTATCTATCGCACACACACACACACACACACACACACACACACACATATATATATATAACCTTCAACGTTCTGTTCATGAGTGTGTATACTTGAATATGACAATAATTAGAAATCACACTGTCCAAACACTTACGGACTTACAGCTTTTCAGGTCATTAAATATTCTGACAGTTTTGTGTGTATTTGTAGCTGAAAGTCTACAGTTCGATCACATCCTGGTCACTTTGTTTCAAATCCATTGTGAGAAAAAATAAATAAAAATGACTATACAGACTGTGTAACTGTCCAAATACTTATGGACCAAATCACTAGTAAATAAGGCACAGAATCAGTAGTGTGTGTGTGTGTGTGTGTGTGTGTGTGTGTGTGTGTGTGTGTGTGTGTCTTTACCCAGGTGCAGAGTGTGAGATGAAAAGCCTGACGGCGCCCAGCAGCATGACGGCGGCGGCCTTTGGCGTCTCCTTCATGGCCTCGTTGAGGAACGCGTGCACATGCTCCATCACAGGAGTGTACCTGTATCTCACACACACACACACACACACACACACACACACACACACACACACACACACACACACACACAACCATGACACGACCGCGGATACACGTCACTCACGTGAAAAATCAGGACGCGTCACATAAGAAGGGACCTGAACGTACTCGTACAGAAAGTGTTTCTGATGCTCCACGTAACACCTGGAACACCCCACCGTGCTCCCATTGGCCGCGCTGCTGTGACACGGGGACGCGCACACGATCTGTCGGCTTGGGTTCGCCGCCTTCGTCAGGAACGTGCAGCACTTCAGCGCCAAGCTACATGCGAACTCCTGCAGGGACGTTTCTGTAACAAACACACAGACACACACAGTTCATACGACACGTCACATGTCACCTCTGTCCAGGTTAAACGCTCTGATGCGCACCGGCTCGCCGGAGGTCCGAGTCCATGTCCGCGGGGTTAAAGGTGAATCTCAGCTCGTGCAGGTATCCCATGATCCTTTTGTCACGGAAGGATTTCCAGAAAACACTGCGTTTGTGAGCGTTACAGTGACAGTACCCAGGAACGCTCCAGAACTTGCACTGCGCACAAACAAACAAACAAACAAACAAACAAACAAACAAACAAACAAACAGGTGTGATTTAAAGTTGTTTGTGTGTGAATCTTGTGATTAAAGAGTGAAAAATGTTAGAGATGTGTGTGCGTGTATATATATAGCGTTTCCGTGGCGATGGTTTTTCTCACCTGCGAGGCCAGGTGGTCACAGATGTAACAGTAGCACTGCTCACAGTACGCCGCGTTGTTGCTCTCCGGCGCAGAGGTGTTCGAGTCTGTAAAGCTGAGACACAGCCACGCCCACTCAGGACAAACTCAACATCTGGGAAACTACTGGAGGATGAAAAAAAAAAAAAAAAGAATTTACCTGAAGGGGGCGCTGCAGTCGAACCTGGCGTGAGGCAGAACGTTGGCCTTCCGGGAGAAGGTGATGGTCACGTCCTCGTCCAGGATCTCATTCGCTTCAGGGAGATCTGTCAGGGACACAACCGTCCAAAGGTTAGTCTCATACACACGGAGACAGAGAGAGAGAGAGAGAGAGAGAGAGAGAAAGGGGTGCAAGGAAATCGGAGAAAAATGAATGGATCAACAAACAGAAATAAATAGAATGGAGAGATAAATTAATAAATCACTAAAGATCACTAGAGAGAGAAATCAAAACAAATAAAGAGAAAGCAGGGAGAACGAGAAATAAACAAAACAGAGATGAGACTTGGACTGATGGAAAGAGAGGAAAGAGAGATGATTAGACAGATAAAGTGGAGAAAAGGAGGGATGAAGAGATTGGTGGATGGAAAGATAAATGTAATAAAGAAATGCAAACATGGAGAGAGTGAAGAGAAAAAAACAGAGGAATTTCAGGAATTAACCACTTATACTGAAGATTAGTGATGAGCATCAAGACTGAACTGAGAGAGAGACAGAGGGGCAGAGAAAGAGGAAGAGAGGAGAAAAAGATGGAAGGAGGTGTATAGAAAAAATGGTAAACAAAAGGTATGAAGGATTGACTGATGGGTGAACACAGAGAGGAGGGATAAAGAGAAATATGGAGGAGATTAAGAGAAGATAAGATTAATAAACAGATCAAGTGGGGTGAGAAAGGCAGAGAAAGGAAAGGAGGGATGAAGAGATTAAATCAAAATGGATAAAGAGAAAAGATGGAGAACAAGAGAGGAAAAGAGAAACTGAAAAGATGAGAGATGGATAGAGGGCGATATACAGGAAGAAAGAAGAGAGAGTGACAGAAAGCAGGAAAAGAGAAGATAGGATGAAATGATGGATCAGGACAGAAAGGAGGAATAAAGAGAAATACAGAAAAGAGATGGACTGATGGAGAAAGAGAAAGATCGAGTGGAGGAGAGAAATGAGAAAATGGATGAAACTGGTGGGAAAAATGAGAGATAAAGAGAAATACAGAAGAGAATAGACAAAGACCGAAAGAGAGTGGGAGAGAGAAATCAAAACAACAAGGACGGCCAACATGAAAGAGAGAGGAGGGAGGAAAGAGAGGGAAAAGTCAGAGCTGGAGAGAGACAGAGAGACAGACAGACAGAGAGAGAGAGAGAGAGAGGGAGAGAGAGACAGACAGAGAGAGAGAGAGACAGAGAGAGAGACAGACAGACAGACAGAGAGACAGACAGACAGACAGACAGAGAGAGAGACAGACAGACAGACAGAGAGAGACAGACAGACAGACAGAGAGAGACAGACAGACAGAGAGAGAGAGACAGACAGACAGAGAGAGAGAGACAGAGAGAGAGAGAGAGACAGACAGAGAGAGAGAGACAGACAGAGAGAGAGACAGACAGAGAGAGAGACAGACAGACAGACAGAGAGAGACAGACAGACAGAGACAGAGAGACAGACAGACAGAGAGAGACAGACAGACAGACAGAGAGACAGACAGACAGAGAGAGAGACAGACAGACAGAGAGACAGAGACAGACAGAGAGAGAGACAGAGACAGACAGAGAGAGAGACAGAGACAGACAGAGAGAGAGACAGAGACAGACAGAGAGAGAGACAGAGACAGACAGAGAGACAGACAGACAGAGAGAGACAGAGAGAGAGAGAGACAGAGAGAGAGAGAGACAGAGAGAGAGAGGGAGAGAGACAGAGAGA
>JAAGKR010012859.1:3041-15391 GCA_011419295.1 Clarias macrocephalus
GCTTTCATCTTTCCACACAGCCGCGCTCACGCGGCCGCTGCTCTCTCTCAACCTGCGCGGCGGATTGTGCACGCTCATTTCTCTACACCGCACGCGCTCTGTGCCACGCGTTCGTTAACCCCTGTCTACAGCCACTGCCAAGCCACGACACTACCCAGTTCAGACAGCATCTCAAAGTATTGTATCCTCTATTAAACAAAAGGAGAATTAAAATGTGCATTAAAATCAATTATATTGAACCCTATCTGTTGTGTCTGCTTCTGGGTCCGCCAAGCCTGTCTCACACGGACCAGCCGTGACAGTTTATGAACGATTCGTTCTTTTTGAACGAATCTTTAACGTGACTACAATGATTCAAACTTTGCATCACTACTCAGAGGCAGAGGAACCATCTCTCTCTCTTTCTCTCTACACGTGCACTCTCCAACACGCGTGTGCATTTGCTCCACCCATACACCTGTTGGGAATGATCGTCTTAAAGGAGCAACACATTAGTGAAGGGAAGTTTGAATCATTAATCTCGTTCATCAAAATTAACAAGAAACCATTCAATTCTGTTTCTTTGCGCATGCGCGCCCAGTAGAATATGAACGAATCACTCTCTGAGACTACTCGTTCTTCTGAGTCACGTTAAAGAATCGCTCAAAAAGAACAAATCGTTTGTGAACGACCCATCACTGCAACACATTAGGTGGCCGTTACAGTGTGTGCATGTGTGAGTGTGTGTGTGTGTGAGAGAGAGAGAGGCAGGGAGAAAGAGAGTAAACCGTTTTTCATTGTGTTGTTATTTACAGGATTTCCTTGTTAAACAGTTGGACAACTTGAGTGTTTGGATTGGTCTGAGTGACAGAGATACAGAGGGAGAGTGGAAATGGGTGGACGGTTCACCACTGACTATCAAGTAAGAAACTCAAATGTCTGTGTCTATTTATGGTGCAGTACAATCAACAATGTTAAAACTGTCTCCTGCTGGGAAACTGCAAAGATTATTCCTTATTATATTTATATTTCTGTCGTGTCCCAATGTACATCTCAGTAAACAGAGGCTGAGAGGATTCAGTTAAATGTGTGGAATTGAAGGAAACTCAACACTGATCTGAGTCTGATTCTGATTCTCTGGGTTTCAGATTCTGGTATGGAGACGAACCGAATGGACGTGGTGATGAGGACTGTGGTGAGTTTTATAGTGATGCAAATAGAAATGCCTGGAATGACAATAAATGCTCTCTTCAACTACACTGGATCTGTGAGAAACATCTTTTACAGTGAAGTTTATTATTTTACAGTGTAAAGGCATTTTTATATAAATTGGGTCAAACATATAGAGTTTAAAATTATATTTTACAATTAAAATATTTTAATGATGGTTGTGTCTCAATGTTTGTTGTTGTTTTGTCAGAGTGAACTCTGTAATCAGTCTCATGGAATATATAAAGATATTTCAGTCTATTAATTATGAATAGAAAAAGAAGGATCTTTTATGATATTTATGTATATTTTATATATTTCAGTGTACTATATTTTTATATGGAATATTTGCCACAGCACAGGTTTATTTTATGCTTGATATCTTTACATTTGATATATTGGAGGACCTGAAACCAGTCTCAGAAAAACTTCTGTCTCTCTGTATGTCTGTTCAGCCAGATTTTGTCCCAGCATCACACAAGACTGGCTAGACAAAATTTATTGAAACTTTGGCAGATATGCCTGAAGTTAAACCTGCACCACAAATTGCATTGAAATCTTGAGAAGAAGTAAAGTAACCAGCAGTTATGGACCAAATTATGTCACAGCATCTAGTGCTTTTTTAATAATTTAGTGCATTTTCCCTCAAGGTGGGCGTGGCTATGTGTCCCTTAACAGAGCCGATTAACAGGATAGTTTACTGTGTATAGACAGAGTATGCTGACGACACAGTAATGATGGTAATGCACCGACAGGCTGCCAAAATCCTCAAGAAACAAACAAAAGTGTGACACAGCATGGCTTACTCCAAAAAAGGCATGCATGTACGAATGTATGTTTATTATTTCTGCTGGAAGTTTAAAACCAGTTTGTCTTATATGTTCCGAAAGCATGGCATTAATAAAAATGAATAATGTGAAGCACCACTATGAGCAAAGCTGCCAGCTCTCATGCATTGAGTGTGAAAATCACGCAATCATTCATGTTCACATGTTCTCCCGCCGCATGTGCAATTTCCCATGCTTTCATATTTTACAATTGTCTGTGGAAAACATGAGCATCATCACCCCTTTCTGATGATTCAGCAATAAACGGCGTTTATTTTGAAGTCTAATCTCCCGTCCATGCATGGATTTCACAGGCATAATGTGGCCAGAGTGCACTGGAATGAGGCTCCTCCGATTTGTTTTCTCCAAATTAATATAAATTACATTTAAGTAGTCTGATTGATATGAATATTTATTTACAGCAGTGTGAGGCATTAATCACACACAAAAGAAGAGATAATTGGACATCATCAGATGTTCATTATAGAGAAGAAAAAAGCTGGTGGTTAGTTAACATCAATGTGTGTGTCAGGGATCACCCCTAGAGGGTGCCAAAGCGCCCAGAGACTTCCTTTGTGTTTTCTGTTTTCTTTGTGTTCTTTTGTGTAAAACTCCATGTCCCAGAATGCACCTCAGTCAGGTGAGATGGCGCTCACCTGAACTGAGGTTGCTAATTAGTGTTTTGGTTATAAATGTTCCTGAGTTCTGTGTAGTCTTGTCTTGTTCGTGTTGGGTTACTGTTTGTTCTGGGTTACGGTTTGTTGTTCTTCTGGTTCTGTCTTTGTCTAGTTCTGTGTTCTTTCTGTGTGATTTCCTAGTTCTCCGTGTTCTCCATGTTCTCCTGGCTCCGTGTTCTCCTGGTTTGTCTGTCTCCTAGTCTGTCTGCCTGTCTGTATCTCAGTCTGTTTGTAATATCTAGTCTGTTATGTTTAGTTTACTCCTGGTTTAGTTTGTCATGTTTAGTTTGTATATCCTGTGTTTGAAGTTCATGTTCTGTTCCGTTGGTTCCCTGTTTTGTCTTCAATAAACCTTTTGTTCACCTTCACCTCTGCTATCTATGCCACTCCTTCGTCCCACAAACAGTAACCGTTACAGTGTGATATTGTGTAATATTACCTTATTCCTACCATGGACCCCTCACGCTACAAGACAGCGGACTAAAATGTCTGACACGGCCTTAAGTTAGATCTTTATTCCCCTGAGCAGCATGTCACAGTTTCCTCCCTATTCTCTCTCTCTCTCTCTCTCTCTCTCTCTGTCAGTGTGATAAACTGTTTTTCACAGCTCTGTTATTTCCATTTGCCTGCACTCTTGTGGTTTGTGAATGTCTGTTTTGTAGCTCTCTTAGGAATGTTGAAAAACAGAATAATGTTTAAATCAGGAATAAAACAGTGGAATGTTCTTACAGTTGTGTGTAAAATAACAAGTGATTGGTTTATTAGTTAATAAATGTATTAATTAATATTCAGTAACCTTTACTGGAGACCAGAATCTCTTCCAGCATGACAAAAGCCCTCAGTTTGTGCACAGGCATGTTGTCCTGCTTAAAGAGTTTCTGGTATTTTAATCCTAGTAAATGGAAATTGTAATTTTACATCATACAAAGAAACTACGAGCCCGCTTCCGCAACGAATCATGTTTGTTATCCAAGGTTGTTATCCAATGAAAAATTATTTGCCCCCTACTTTTCTTTCCACATTTTCACAAATATTTGTCACATTTTAAATGATGTCAATAATGATAAATTTTTTTTACATTTTACAAATATAACCCGAATAAATGCAAAATGAAGTTTTTACAGGTGATTCCATTTATTAAGAGACAAAAGCACTCCAAACCTGCCTGCCCTTACCTTTTCACATGGGTCAGGTAAGTTTGGGTAGACAAATATGTGACAAATATGAAAAAAATAAAAAAAAAACAGGAAGGTGACAGATACTTTTTCATAATTAATTTAACACTGTATACGTATTAAATTATCATTTTAAGTTGTTAAGAGCATGTCATGAGACCAATATTAGAATGAGCAGTGCAGCTCTGTTATCTTCACCTCTCATCAGAAGAAGCCACAACTTTCCACTTCCTCTACTGACAGCAGCACATTTATCTAAGCTCATATAACACATAACACATAGGGTGAAGAGGTGCAGCTGCAAAGTTGTGTTGTCAGTGTCTTAGTGAATAGTTGTTATTTTGGTAATTTCTACATAGAGTTAAAGTAAAACGATGTTGAGGACGACACACTGATCGTGTACACAGTTTCGGATAGTTTTGAAAGTGATGGCACAGAGACAGAGAACACAATAACAGAGTAACACATTCAACACACAGGTACAAAAAATATGAAGTTGGCCTAATGAACACATGACTGAAAGGGCATGAAACACACAGAATAGGAATGCGATTTACAATATTGAATGTTTGTTTTATTTGACTTTAAAAATATGTGAATTTTAAATTGTAATTTTGTAGGAGATAAATGTTATGCTATGCTTTTGCACTTTTAGGACTGTTAACAATACAGTCCGATTCAAAATTGGAATTATTATTATCGTCATCATCATTAGTAGTAGTAGTAGTAGTGGTATGTATACTACCACATTGAGGTTGAAATGAAACATTCAAGATGCTATCATTCTGTGGCGAACCAACGGAACTCAAACACGGAAGTCACTGAAATGGCTCGGCAGGGCGATTTATTAACAAACTTAGGGGCAAACAAAACACTGGGTTCAACTAAAACACTAGAATCAACACTGTAAATCAAACGCGGGAACAAACGGAAACCAAAAGCAAAACAGAAACTAATAAGCAAACAGGGATTAACGCGGAGCTGGCAGGAGGGAAAACGGGAGTACATAAGATAGGGATTTAAGATAGATTAGGAGCACAGGAGACAAAGAGACAAACAGAAACACAGAGACAGAAACGTGGAAGTACTTGGAAGCGAGGAGCAGAGCAGACAGGGAGCTGTCTGCTCTGCTCTGCTCTCCCCTACCCCTGGGAGCTGGCATCTGGGGCTGAGCCTGATGGAATTCGGCGAGAATGATCGGATCTAAGATGTCGTCCCGAGGAACCCAGCTTCTCTCCTCAGGACCGTACCCCTCCCAGTCCACCAGATATTCTAGATGACAACCTCAACGACGGGACCTCAAGATTTCGCGGACGGCATAGATTGTGCCGTCCTCCAGGTCGAGGTCCTGTGGGGGCCGGAGTGCCAGGTTCTGGGGGAACAGAAAGTGAGGGTGAGTGGAAAGGTTTTAGTAGTCGCTGCATGAAAAGAGCTGTAGCCGGACAAATATGGTATGGGAAATCTCCGCTAAACTTTAAGTTTGCCAGATGTATGAGGCAAAGTGCTTGTAAAGGTAGAATGCAAAGGAAATTTTGTGAAACGACCAGATACCTCATGTATGTGGATGTATATGGGAATCGGTGAAACTTTCTAGGAGTCCTCACAGCTAGCAGTGAGAGGTGATGGCTGTGAAGTGTAAAGGCCTTTTGTATGTTAATGACTAGAAGAAAGAGGTGCTGTCGGGTGGGGGGATTGGCGATGGTGTGCATTCGTCTCTTCAGCTTAAGAGTTTGAAGGAGAAGCAAGCTGCACACACTGGTCTTCTCAAAGAAGCTATCCAGTATAGTGATGCACTTGAGAGCAATTTTGAAGAGAGAAGACCGCAGGAAGAGTCAAACCATGTGCATAAAAGGGCTAAAAGCGTGCATAACGTGGTCATTGTGGTAAGTTGAGCTTTATGTTAGCTGACAATACAGTAGTAAATAATACACAACTACTTTTTGTTACTTGCATTGTTGTAGGTGTCCAGCATATTTAACAGTTTGTTGCGTCCAAATTATACATTGTTGTTTACAAATGTATGTATTAAAGCGTTTTTAATTCAACGTTACAGGAAGCTGTAAGGAGCCTCCATAATTCAGAAAACAACCCACATGAATACGATCCACAAACTGGGTAAGAATGTTGTTTTTTTATCTGCTATGTATGGGGTTTTACATAATAATTTTAAATGTAATTAATTAAGCTTCACGTAGATACTCCAAATTCTTATGGTCAGTTAAGACCAGGAATGGATGAATTGCCCCTTCCAACCAATGCCTCCACTCCTCCAGGGCCAATTTGATGGCGAGAAGCTCACGATTTCTGATATCGTAATTCCTCTCCGCCGGTGACAGCTTCCTGAAAAAGAAGGCACATGGGTGATAAGTTGGATCATTCCCCTGCTGTTGCGATAATACAGCCCTGACCCCGGTTTGGGAGGCATCAATCTCAACTAAAAAGGGGCAATTGACGTCCGGAAGAATGAGGATTGGGGCGGTGGTAAAGGCCTGAGTGGCTTTGGGCGACCAAATGAGCTTTTTGGGCTTAGCCTTTAGATCGGTGAGCGGGGCGACCTTCATACTATATCCATGGATGAATCTGTGATAAAAATTTGCAAAACCCAAAAAGCGTTGACTGTTTTACGTTAACCGGAGTAGGCCACGACCAGATTGCCTCCACCTTCCTCTCATCCACCTGAATCTCCCTTGAGCTGATGTTATAACCCAAGAAGGAGATGGAGGACTGATGGAAGAGACACTTTTTCGCCTTGAGGAACAGCTGATGAGATCGGAGTCTTCTAAGCACCTTAGTTACATGTTGGAGGTTCTCCGAGGAATATCGCGAGTAGTTAAGCATTCGTCTATGTATGACGACCACAAATCCACCCATGCAATCCCGGAACACCTCGTTCATATAACCCTGAAAAACAGACGGAGCGTTCACTAGGCCGCACAGCATCACTAAGGACTCATAGTGACCCGTAGGAGTAATGAAAGCAGTTTTCCACTCATCACCTTCGCGAATGCGAATCAGATTATACGTGCTCCGGAGGTCTAGCTTTGTGAAGATGGTAGCTCCACGCAGCTGTTCCAGAGCAGATGGGACGAGAGGAAGGGGATAACTGAACCTTACTATGACCTTGTTTAAAGCTTGATAATTGATACATGGCCTAAGTCCTCCGTCTTTTTTGGTCACAAAGAAGAAGCTAGACGCAGCAGGGGAAGTTGATGGTCTAATGAATCCTTGCTGAAGAGCCTCCTCAACGTACGTCTCCATGGCCTTCTGCTCGGGGAGAGAGAGAGAATAGATCTGGCACCGGTGCACCTGGAAGGAGGTCGATGGCACAGTCCCATGGCCGGTGCAGAGGTAATTGTGTGGCTCGTACTGGACAGAACACGTCCTGGTAGCTGGAGTATGCCTCTGGAATATCGTGACAAGGTAACCCAGCTGGACTCTCCACGGAGGTCGAGTTAAGTGGCAGAAAGACCTGGGAAAGACAGTGAGAGAAGCAACCATCCCCCCGACTTCAGGATATTCCCATCCTTCCATGAGAGGATCGACTCATGGAGAGTATATCAGGTCAGAAGTAGTTTTCTCTAGTACCAGGAATCAGATTTCCTCCTTGTGTAGCCAGCCGACCTGCATATGCTACGGGGGAGTGATATAACAAACTAACTTACCAGCAGGGGATGCCCAGGTTACGCAGCAGATCTGGATCAGAAATGGGAGAGAGTTATAAGCAGATCCTCTGATTCTCTCCTTCAGGTTTTGGGGACGTGGATGTCATGTGTCACGTCTTTCCCACAACCTGGTTGTTTATTTATTTATTAAATTTTACTTTTTTCCCACGCTGTCACTTTCCTCACGTGCTCATGTGTTTTTCCCAGCCTGTCATGTATTCTTTCCCATGCCTCCATTTCCGCCCCGCCGATGCACCTGTTTCTCATCTCCTCCTGGATTATCCTGTGTTTATACCTTGATTCTCTCGCGCTTACTTTCATTGTCTTCATGTTTACGACCTCGCTTTGTTTTTTTTCTCGTTCCTGATCTTCGCCTCTCGATTTGGTCTCTATCTGATCTTTCGGTTTCCTTTCATTTACGGCTTTTGCCTCACGTTTTGGTTTCGTTTTCCTCATGCCAGTGACTTCCCAGTTTTTGATCTCGCGCCTTTCTTTTGACTACGGCTCTCGCTTCACGTTTTGGTTTTGACGTTTCACGGTCTGATTTCATAGTGTTCGACACTTGCTTACGCTTCCCGACCACGTCCCCCGGATCACGTTACAGTCATTATCCGCGCCTGGATTCACCCCGTTCTGCTGCGTGCGTGACAGAATAATCCAGCCAGCTATGAATCCAGCGGATTCTGACCATATGAGAGCGGCATTGGAGAGTCAAGGTGCTCTGCTTGGAGCTTATCAGCAGGAGTTACTCAGCACCAAGCAGTCTCTCGCTGACGTCACGTCCAAGCTCCACATGCTCCAACTCACAATAAAGAACCGGTACCCTCTCCCTCTGTCAACCGCCTCCGAACTTCTTCAGGGGGCCAGGTACTTCACCAAGCCCGACCTGCGCAACGCATATCTTCTCGTCTGAATTCGGGAGGGGGACAAATGGAAGACAGCTTTCAATACCCCAACAGGGCATTACGAATACCTGGTGGTTCCATTTGGACTTACTAATGCCCCTGGAGTTTTTCAGTCCCTAATCAATGATGTTCTCAGGGATTTCCTCAATATTTCAGTATTCGTATATCTCAATGACATCCTTATTTTCTCTCAGAACCCAGAGGAACACCAACACCATGTTCGGCAGGTGCTGCAGAGGCTGTTGGAGAACAACCTGTTTGTCAAAGCTGAGAAATGCGAGTTCCACACCACATCTACCACGTTCCTCCGGTTTGTCATCAGCCCCAGAGGCATCGAGATGGAACCTGCCAAGCTCCAAGCCCTCACTAGGTGGCCGACTTCTACCTCACGACAAGAGCTACAAAGATTCTTAGGCTTCGCCAACTTCTATCGTCGGTTTATCTAAGGCTACAGCTCAATCGCTGCTCCTCTAACAGCGCTCACCTCTACCAAGACACACTTCTGCTAGAATCTAAAATCTGAGGAGGCCTTCAGCAAACTTAAGAAGCAGTTCACCTCTGCTCCTATCCTCACCATCCCTTACTCGTCACGCCAGTTTATCGTGAAAGTCGACGCCTCCAGCACGGAAGTCGGAGGCATTCTCTCACAAAGATCTAACCTGGATAATAAACTGCACCCCTGCTCATTTTTCTCCCACCGTCTAACTCCTACTGAAAGTAATTATGCTATCGGAGACCGTGAACTCTTAGCCATCAAGTTAGCCCTGGAGGAATGGAGACACTGGCTAGAAGGAACAGAGGTCCCCTTCCTAGTGTGGACCGACCACAAGAACCTTGAGTATCTATGGAGCGCCAAGAGGCTCAACACTCGCCAGGCCAGTTGGTCTCTCTTCTTCGCCAGGTTCAATTTTACCCTCTCCTACCGACTAGGATCTAAAAACACCAAGCCAGATGCTCTTTCGAGTCATCAATTTATGACTACACAAGACCCTGCCGCATGCGAAACTATTTTGCCGCCGTCCTGTTTGCTGGCCATGGCCGAGCTTGACATTGAAACTAGAGTCAAGGAAGCTCTTTCTCATGAGCCAAGCCCAAGCAACGTGTCTTCTAACCGCCTCTTCGTTCCCCTTGCTCTGCGTTCTCAGGTCCTGGAGTGGGCCCACAGCTTGAAACTCTCCTGCAACCCTGGCTCTACCAGAATCCTGGCGATAGCCCAGCAGCGGTTTTGGTGGTCCACCCTCAAGGAAGATGTCTCTAGCTTTGTTTCAGCATGTGATGTTTGCATGAGGTCCTCCTTAGACCTCTTCCCATCCCTCACCGCCCCTGGTCCAACATTGCCCTGGACTTCATCACTGGGCTACCATCCTCCACCAGCCACACCTGCATCATGACTGTGGTGGACCGGTTATCGAAAGCTGCCCACTTGATTCCCCTACCAAGACTCCCATCCGCCAAGGAAACTGCCGGACTCATGATTAACCACATGTTCAAGCTCCATGGTCTGCCTATGGACATTGTCTCAGACTGGGGCCCAGAGTTCACCTCTCAGTTTTGGAAGGCCTTCTGTAAGCTGATTGGCCAAGCTTTTGTCCGCCTTTGTAAGAGAACCTGGGCCCAAGCCAGGAAGACCCTGCTATGAATCAGCAAGTCCTACAAGGAACACACAGACCGCAAACGCTCCCAGGCCCCGAAATATAAAATAGGACAAAGGGTTATGCTCTCCACCAGGGACCTTCCTCTCAAAACCATCACCCGTAAACTTTCCCCTCGCTATGTAGGCCCTTTCACGATCACCAAGGTTATCAACCCCTGCGCTGTCCAGCTCTTGCTCCCCTCAACCATGTGGCGAATCAACCCGACCTTCCAGATGTCCCAACTACGCCATCTTGCTTCAGGCCCAACATGGAGCATGACAAACAAGTATATACAACTTACTGTAATTGAACAGGAGAGACCAGAGGACAAGACAGAAAAAGAACCAAACAAGAACTACACAGAATAGGAGCAGATCAAAACACTAAACAGGAACTGAACAGGAGAAACCAGGAAATTAGCATGATGGAGTAAGCACAGAAGATCAATTATCACTTAACTGAGGAGGACAGGCATTGGACAGGACAGGAGCAGAATCAAACACAGAACAGGAACTAAACAAAACAAGAACTAAGGACATTGACTAGGATAAACGCAGAATAATCACAGCAACCATCTCAATGAAACATACAGTAACAGCAAACAGATGCAAGACAATGACTAACTGAACTCAGAAACCTTTATACTGAAACTAATGAGCTACCTCGGTTCAGATGACCGCCCCCATTACCTGACAGAGGTGCCTTCTGGGAAATGGAGTTTACAAGAACAGAAAAAAAACAACAGAAAACAAAAGGAGTCTCTGAGCACTTTGGCGCCCTCTAGAGGTTATGAAAGTCTATTTCCTATTTTATTCATTCTAAACATGTGTAGTGGACTGACTTTTGGAACTACGTTGTAGACACTGTCTAGCTATATGTCCCACCCCTTCACACTTTAAACAGATGGGTTGGCCATCATCAGTATACTTGGGCTTAACTTTGGGTTTTCCACCCTGATTACTACTTGACCCAGCCTTTTGTACAGTCAATTCACGGACTGCACTGGTCAATTCCCCAATAGCTTTACCCTGCTGAGTGATTATTTTTACCACCTCCTGCAAGGCCACAGCTATGTCACTTTGTGCTTCACGGACTGAAGCTGAACGTTCTGACATCTCCCCAGAACAGGCACTCGCAATATGTCTACTCCTGGCCACATTAGCACCACGTGGTCTGTCCTCCACAACCCACATCATGGCCTCTTCCCGAACATCAAAGAGGGTAGACTGAGGCTTTTCTCTGACCACCCTGCGCAGCTCTCTATGGAGGGAGGGTTCTCTTACACCTTCGATGAACTGATCTCTTAGAGCGAGCTGGGGATCAGAGACAGCATTAGGGGACTGCTGGAGGGCAGAATTAAGAAGCTGAGAGAGCGCATGGGAAAAGTCACGAAAGTCTTCTCCCTCTAACTGTCTGCGTGCATAAAAAGCATGCAACAACTGTGGTGTAGTGCGTTTTTCCCTAAAAGCCCCCTGCAAATATGAAAACGACTCACTTGGTCGCCTGGTCTCATCTCCCATACGCAGCTTGATCTCATCTAAGGCTGAGCCTCTTAAATGGGACAGTATAAAGTCAACTTGGTCATCAGTGCTCAAACCCCTGACCCGAATTACACGTTCAACCTCATCAATGAACTCATCTACAGACTGACCATCTTTAACATAATCACCACTAAAGGGCACTATTTGACGCTCCCTTGGAATATAAACATACGATCTAGTGTTAACATTACTCATATTAGCAAGGGCTGTCATTACTTGTTCGTGTCTTCGACCCAGCTCCAGAATTTGAGACTGCAATTGTACTACTGGATTACCTTCATCAGCATGCCCTGCAGCCCCATCACTGTTCACATCATGGCTGGTCCCAGCCTGAGCAGCCATCGCATCGTTGTCCTGCTCCATGTTATTACGTACAGCAAACAAACAAAGAACAGTCACAGTCACTGCAGTCCAACCTGAAGTGAAACTCCTTGCAGTCTCCTCTGTCAATGGTCCCAGTGCTAAAGTGAATACCCTCCTGCGTTGCCACAAGCTTGTCTGCTTCTCTGCAGGCTCTCCAGAACTGTCACACTTTGCGTGGTTGACCTCCTTGGCACTGGAACGGAGCTCCTTCACAGACGGCCTATGGAGCTGTTTTTTCGCTTTCAGGTAATTACACAACCGTGTTTCTTAAAGGGCTAGCGTTACATTTTCCCATTAAATGAAAACCCCACTAAAATACACCATATTCACAGCACAATCAGACAGGGACACAAATAACCACTCCTGTGATTAACAGGT
>JAAGKR010012860.1:0-15390 GCA_011419295.1 Clarias macrocephalus
GTGTTCTTTATTGTGTTCTTTAGCCCAAACGCGTCTCTTCTGCTTGTCGCCTGTCCTTAGCAGTGGTTTCCTAGCAGATCTTCTACCATGAAGGCCTGATTCACACAGTCTCCTCTTAACAGTTGTTCTAGAGACGTGTCTGCTGCTAGAACTCTGTGTGGCATTGACCTGCTCTCTGATCTGAGCTGCTGTTAACCTGCGATTTCTGAGGCTGGTGACTCGGATGAACTTATCCTCCGCAGCAGAGGCGACTCTTGGTCTTCCTTTCCTGGGCCGGTCCGCATGTGAGCCAGTTTCTTTGTAGCGCTTGATGGTTTTTGTGACTGCACTTGGGGACACTTTCAAAGTTTTCCCAATTTTTCGAACTGACTGACCTTCATTTCTTAAAGTAATGATGACCACTCGTTTTTCTTTACTTAGCAAATTCAACCTCTTTGAATGAGAAGGTGTGTCCAAACCTTTGGTCTGTACTGTATGTCTATGGTACTACTTTGCCTTCGACTGTTTTTTTTTTTTCAGTCATATTTATATAGTTGATTAAAATTAAATAAAACTAATTTCATTGAATTGCCTAGGTAGTACTGAAAAAAGGAAACAACACAATATTCTCCACAATTCTGAAGCATGTGCAGTAGTGTGAAAGTTAGTACTTATTAATTCTATAATATTTTTGTTTTAAAGATCATCTAATCGTAGCGGGTCTTAATATTATGCAAATACAACCTCAGATGATCAAAGACACTGTGACAACAACTTTTTTCACCATGCAATAACCCCTTACTGCATAAATCCTGCTTTATCCTGATTTATGAGGGTAAGTTGCAGCCAGGTGCTGCTAATCATCAGACCTTAATTGATTATTAATTGATCATCGGCAGTTGTGCAGACCTCTATTAAAGTAGAGGTTTTGGCAGTTCACTGGTCTGGAGCATTCAGGTGTGTGTTAACACAATGTCAAGAGGGAACGACATAAGCAATGGTCTTAGAAAATCAATGTGGAAAATTTTACAAAACCATTGAGAAAACAATTTGGAGTTCAACATTCTGCAGTGAGAAAGATTATTCACAATTAGAAAGCATTGAAAACACAGAAGCACATTCACTGCAAGGTCAGACAGTGCAATGCTCAGAGAAATACAAACAATCCAGAGCAACATCCTGACCTAACAGGTCTCACTGAGCATGTTAAATGTTAAATCCATGGCAGCACAATTAGAAGAAGACTGAAGAAGACATGTATGGTTTGCTTGAAAGGGCTGCCATGAGATTCCTCTTCTTTCTAAATCGAAGTTGGAAGCAGGAGTGAGTTTCACAAAACTGCTTCTGACCAAACCACAAGGCTTCTATGGACAGGTGAGACCAAAGTGTAGTTGTTTGACTTTAATGTTCGGTACCATGTTTGGCGAAAACCAAACAGCATTTCAGAAGAAACACCTCATACCCAGTGACAAGGGCAGTGGTGGAGGGGTGATGAGCTGGGCTTGTTTTCGCAGCCACAGGACCTGAGCACCTTTCAGTCATTGTGTTTTCTATAAACTCCCCTGGGGGCACTATATATACAGTCATATGTAAAAGTTATATTCATTAAAAAACAGAAATGCAAAAAAAAAAATAAAAAAAAGATTCATGATTACTGCATGAATGAGCATGTGTTCCTATCAAAGTGGTTAGTTAGGGTATGATCACTGTAAAAAAAAAAAAAAAAACAGAATACTGAAAATGCTTTATATTCACATACCCTTAAAACGGTGTATAGACATGCCACACTTTATATCTGTGCTGAATACAATTATTAGTGCTTAGAGTTATGTACCTCTCCTACTGCATTGACCACAGGCAGGTGCCGGAGCCCCATGGTCCTGAACAAGTTAAAGACCTGAGAGACGTGCGTGTTTGGAGAGACCGTGTACGGACTTGGGTTCATGTATGGAGTCACATCCTGCAGTGAAAGAGAGACAAGCATGAGCAACCTACAAGAAAGAAGCTTGCGTGGAATTATTTAGGCTAATTAGTTCTCAGAGTTTAAGGAACATACTACAATTAGAGCAAACCCACTTCAGTGAAAAGGTACTCAAAAACTAATTCATAACTTATTAGTTACCAATCAGCACTGGCCAAAGCTTGTGCATCCCCTTTTCACTCTCTACTCTTGTGCTTCATCTCCGATCCTCCACAGAGTTTAGTGACACCTTTTCCAAAATAAAGTCTTACCACTATCATACGTGGGTTTAGGAGGGCGAGGTCAAGATCGTGAATGTCAGGGAATCGTGGGTAATCCTCCGTCATCTCTGCATAGGAGAGCCGTGGTTGAGATGCACTCTGGGAGAAAGAAATAAAAATGTGAAGAAAAAAAAAAGAATAAAAAAAAAGAAGAGTTGGTTAGAGAGGGAGGGGAGTAAATTACAAGTTTTTTGCCCTGGAGTCAAGTGTATGTAAATCGTCAGATTTGTGCTTGAGCGGGAGGGGCATCGGGAGAGGTCGAAATTCAGATTCCAGGAAGTCAAGCCGACTCGGCTATTGTCTCTGAATGGAATACACTCTCTCCCCTGTCAATCACAGCACTGCACAACATTAGCCGATTATTATGTATACAGAACAGAGCAATTTTAATTATGTAATTTTTTTTGTAATTATGGAGGATATGATGATTGTGCTTATAGTTAAGACTGAAACTCTGTGCTGATGTTGAGAGTATGCAAAAAAAAAAAAGGAATTATTGAGAATATTATGGATTTTGTGATGAGATGTAAACACTCACCGACTGATTTTCGGTATAACACACTCCACGGATGAGCAGGTTAACAAGCTGCGAGCGCAAGATGAGGCCATGAAAGGTGAGTGGGCGGAACCTCTCCTCCATACTCCACTCCTCACTCGGGGATTGATCCGGGTACAGACTCGGGTATGGGGCGTGTCTGTCCAGGACAACACAGATACCTTGGCTAAAGTACTGCA
This sequence comes from Clarias macrocephalus, assembly GCA_011419295.1. NCBI lineage: Eukaryota > Metazoa > Chordata > Actinopteri > Siluriformes > Clariidae > Clarias > Clarias macrocephalus. Next base: position 2,956 of record JAAGKR010012860.1, read on the forward strand.
TGGGTTTGTACTGTACTGTGTACTCACCAGAGTTGAAATAATTGATGCTTAAATTAAAAAAGCTTACTATAGTATTTCCCAGTGGCTTTCAGTACATTTTCCAGTATAAAAAACACCAACGTCATGCTCACACACAATTGAAAACCCATAACAGAGTAAACTTTATTCAGCAAGCCTAAGCTGCTTTCACTCTCCTATGTGCCAGTACTTGTTCCCTTCCAGCTATTTTATGATTTATAACAGCAAACAGAAACCATCATTGTTTTACCATTATGAGTTCAAATGAGGTTTTTCTGCCATTTACAGATGCAAGCTTGTTGCAGGAGGCAGACAATATGAATGTCAAACTAGCAGTATGTGAAAGCAGGGTGGCAGACCCTGAAGGCAGAACGCTGTTTAACGAGCCGTAACAAACTGCACGCTCTAGTGAAACATTACGCCTCTACTAGACTTTGCTAGAGTTTGCAGACTTTCAGATCAAGCCCTTGCACCAGCAAATGCCTTCATACATCAAGGACAGTACTTATGTTCTCTAGGTATTATATGAAATGACTTTGGATGTGTAACACTTGTTAGCTCCGCAACACTTCCTACTGAACAGACTCGGATTCTTTGCCTCTTGCTGATTTCTCTCTCCAGCTCCATAGACCGAACTCCTAATAATATTGTATTTCTTTTCCAAAACCAACTGCCATGAGGGATTGTTTTGCATCAATTTTGTAGATTTGACTTCCTATAAGGGTGAGGATAGCCAACTTCACACTAGCATATACAGAAAAGCAACAGAGAGAGCAGATTTCATCAGATCAAAATCAAAACACTTCACAATGCTTACAAAATATTGGAGGGTAATATTATTTTTATGAGAGCCCATACGCTATGAAATACATTAATGCTAAGGCATCTCTCTTCTGATCCACATAGTCTAGTATATATATTTCTGTGAAACAGAACTGTAGTCTGGTGCATGCTATATGTTACCGCATACTATAATATATTGTTATTGTTTTCTGCATATCCATTTTGTCTTATTTAATTCACTTTATTCTATACATTTTTCTCATGGTCAAACTTCGCACTTGTCACGTGGATTTATGCTCAGGGGTTTCCAATTGTCTAGTATCTTACAAAAAGGAAACAGTGTGTGCCGAGTACCCTTATGCATAGCCACTCACATCCCTATCAGTATGACCTTTTATCATAATTGCTTTAAAAAAGAAAAAAAAAAAAAGAAATATCCATCTGAGGCAAGAATTTATTTTTTGTGCAGGATCAGTTGGAAAAAGCTGTTAATTAGCTGCTTAGTTGCATTATGTATGCTGGGAGAAGAGAAAACACTAAAATGTGCACGACAGGTGGTTCTCAAGACCAGGGATGAGAACCAATTGTGCTAAACCACAAGGGCAGCAGTGGCCTAAGCCCAAGCTCATGACTCAGTGACTGGAGTTGTAGAGCACTCGTAGTGTCAGATAAAAATCTTTTAAAATCAGCCCCTTTTAAAAGCAGACGAAAAAACAAAAAAACTAACAAAAAAAACGAACAAATATATGCGCTAAACAAATGCGCGTTTTTTTCTTTGTTCCCTACCAAAGAGCATCGTCACTAAACATGTTTGAACTTCTGACCATCCATACCTTTTATTTCAGAATACACCATGTCTCTCAGAGCTCAAACTGCAATATGCTACCGATCTGATACCTCAGAGTAGCTGGGTACAAACTGTTTCTTGTCAGATTATGCAATTTATTACCACCGAACACACATATAAGCTCCTAAATAATTATTAGAGTGTTTATCCTCTATATCACATTCCATCTGTTATTATTCCCACACCATAAACTCTTCTACTGCCAGACTGTTTTGAATGCATATTTAGTTACCTTTTCTCTCTGCAAAAGTTAGACCACATATTTAATTTCATTTGAACAGATATCCTTGACTCGGTAACTGCATACGAGTTAAAACTCAGCCTTGCTTCAATAATGAAACTTTTTACGTACTTTTAGGCAGTTGGAAAAAGTCTCATATGAAGCAATTAAAAAATGTCTAACAAAGTATTAATACTTAGTTAAAGCTTTTTCAAAGTTGATCTCCATTTTTTTTAGAATCTTCAGCCTTTTCTTGTACTCTTAATCCCGTTTTAACCGACCAGAGACTCCATACCATGATGAAACCCTTGTAACTTGCACATTTATTCTTGATAAAGTTAAAGCCATTAGCTCTGACATTGCTCCACCTGTGTTTGTGTCGTCTGATTTCACTGATGATATTCTCTGATTCTTTGATTTTGTATCACTTAGAAACCCTACAGGTTCCTCTTCGTACGTTATTCCTTAAAATTGCTTTAAAAAGTTTTAGTGCTTGTTTTTAAGTCTGGCTTCATCTGCGATATGATTATACCTTTTATTCTTTCTATTAAATCACCCACTTTTGTAAAATAAAACACAAGGGTGACTGTGCATCCTCAGTAGTCCTACTGTATGTTTTAGAGAGAAAAAAATGCACAAGAAAATAAAATCTCATTTTTAAACATTTTTCTCTCTTCTACTATTGCAGAGAAATCTATCCATCTTTCTATCTTCTTATGCCTTATATCTGATCTTTCCTATTTTAGGTCACAGAGAATGAGATAAGTTTCACTGCATGTCATATTTTATGTAGTTGTTTAAGTGATCCAGCTTGTCCAGCTTCTTTAGCATCAATATTTAATTTGCTGGTTTTGTTAATCATGTATTAACATGTCATTTAAAAGGGGCATTCTTATTTTTTTATTTAGTGTGTCCAACGCCTCTACATTTATCATTAGAAGTGATCGAAAAACAAAACGTCCCTGTAAAACAACAAGTACAATATTTCACAAGGCGTAGCAGACTGCAGAACTGACTTCATCTAGTCGGAATTATTCCCCCAACACCTAGCCTGCTTTCTTTACCATCTGCCTCACTATTCCACTATGGCCACTAAAAGTAATGGAAGATTTACACTGTGCAAACTATTCCTTTAAATGTCTAGTATCGAGTGGCAATAGAAATAGTAATCTATTAAGATTAGGCTGCTTGATTTCACAGAAAGTGTGTCACTGCTTACCTCCTCTCCAGCATCTGCTGCAGGATGTCCTGTCCTTCCTCAGCTAGTTCCACTCCCACCTGCTCATCACACACGTTACGCAGTTCACTGGAAGGGTACGATTTCATCGATTGGCACCTCCGCCTCTGCTCCCCTGCCCGCGTCAACACGCTCGTTTTCTACACAGGGGGGACAACGTAATTTATTCCCATATATTTTTAGAAACCATATTTAATTTACGTGTTTATATTAAAGTGAAAATTGCTGCATAGTTCAAACTATTGTGTTGTAATATGAATGAAGCATATTTCAAACATATCAAATTTTATAAACATGCTGAAAAATAAATCCTTATAGAAACAACAAACTCCATACAATTAAAGAATGAGATTTTTTTTTTAAAGAAGGTCACTTGCGCCATCATGTGGAGAAAAATGGCACTGTATGGATGCAACAAGTTCTTTGAATTACACCAATTATCATTATTAATAATATATTCTTGTGAATTTATTCAGATATATAATAATAATAATCATCGTTTATTACGATTATGCAACTTATTAATCATTCTCTTGTTGCAAGTCTATATACACGACCTGGCCAAAAAAAAAAAATTCTAATAATAAAAACGGGAGAAATTATTGGGCTGCATCAAGCAAAAGAAAAAAAAAAAACAACTAAGGAGATTTTAAATAACTGGGTTAAGAACCCTTCAACACATTATCAAATCTTGGAAGGATAGTGCTGAACCGTCAACTTTGGGAATGACTGGGGATCTCTTAAACACTTGTTGAAGTTGCATGGAAAAAGAATCAACAGTAAACACCATAGACCATTTCTACACACACACACACACACACACACACACACACACACACACACACACACACACACACACACACACACACACACACAATGTGATGAGAACTGTCGGGATTGGAGCTAAACACCTGTGTGGCCATGAGAAAACCACTTGTTAGTAAGACTAATCAGAAAAAAGAGGCTTCAATTTGTTATGGAGCAAAAGACTGGACTTTAGAGCAATGGAAAAAACGCCATGTGGTCTGATGAGTTTCAGATTGACCCTATTCCAGAGTGTTGGATGCCTCAGGGTGAGAAGGTGCACGAAGCGGAGCACCCATCATGCATAGTGGTCTCTGGTCAGGTGGTATATCTGAATGATCTTACAATCATCAGACATAAGACACTTTACATACAAGTACTGTTAAAGAAAAATAATACATTTATGTGTTGTTGACGGTTAGTTAAAAAAAAAATATTAATTACACAACCAATAAAGAATTACAATAAGCACATTTAAAATATTATTTGAAGGACTTGCTTGCATTATTAAAAAAAAAACAACACACAAGTAATCTGTAATCATTACTTCGCTAATGATGAAGGCCACACCTTAAATCTGATGTTGTTGCTGACAAGAATGTTCCCTTTCATGAACTCCTTTTCATTATCCCGGTTCTCGGTGACCACGGGGAAGGCGTGATACACGGTGGTCCTCAGGATGCTGACCAGAGACTGGATGCGTGTATGGGGGTACACATAGGTCAGGTTGGGCTCCATGATGTCACTGGCGGTGAGTCTGAGAGAGAGTGGGAAAGAAAGTAATGAAAATAACTCGAGATCAAGTCTACATCTTTTGTCCATTTCACTTTCTGCACAACCATTGTGCTTTGAAGTAAAATCGTCTGAAGCTTGAGGGACAAATATGTACCTCTACAGTACGTTTTTTTTGTGAAATTAATGGGAAAACATTGACAAAAAAAAATATTTAGAAGCGTTCTCTCACTTATCCATTTCTATTTCGGTCTCCCACTCCAGCAGCGGCACTCCTCTGAGATGAATATGGAGATCATAAATTCCCCTGTTAAACAAATCTCCTGTCCATTTAGCCACCTGAAAAAAAAAAATGAAAAAAAAAAGAAGCTGAAATAGAATATGCCTGTCTTCACTTCAAGTTTATTATTATTATTCTTGTATTATTCTCAGAAACCTGTTTGTCTATATGGTTAATTCCATGAAAAAATGTTTTAAGCATATAAAAGGTTTGTGTTTACCATTAGTGTAATCATGATGGGAAGGCCGTATGTGATCTCATTGGTTGATTCGATGAGAATGACGGTCAGACTGATGGTCATGCGTACCACGCCTCCCAGAAAGGCAGCTGCCCCAATCAGAGCAAACGTCCCCGAGTATATTTGCATACCGAGATTCCTGAAGCATTAAAGAGGAAATTGTCACTTAGCAGGAACAAAGTATAAAAACTGATGTGAAAGTTAAGAGCCACAACAAAAAATGCTTGCGAGTGAAATTTATTTTTATCGCTATCCATCTTTAAAATATCTCATGATGTAAACTGCTAGTCATGGCTGTCCTAAAAGAAATAGAAGATTTCCCCTCAAGTTAATAGAATAATTATATGTATGTTTGCATGTGTGTGTAGGACCTACTACTACACTATAGCACTCTCAACCCTTCACCACACACACTTCAAATATTCCTAAAAATGTGTTGTTTTCTTGAGCTGCCGCTCCATGTTTAAATGACCGACACATAATTGTTGCAGATTTGTAATATGCGCACTAAAGGGCACTGAACCTGCCTGAGATAACACGGTGTATTATCACACTAAAAGCAGGCACTATACCCTGGGTAAAAGGTGGTCATAAAGATAGGATGCTTAGTAAGTATAGAGGGGCCTAAAGCATACCTAGACAACTTTCCTTAAACCATTACACCACCAACAAAGCCTTGTTGTTTGACAGAACCATTCTGACCTTGCCATATGTACTGTACTGTATGCTATCGCAGAAATCAAGATTCATCAGAGCAGGTAGCATTTTTTCCATTTGCTAATCGTTCAGTTTTAGTGAGTCTGTGGCCACTGTTGTCTTAGTTGTCCACTCCTCTTATTGGCTGACCAGATGTGGTCTCCTGCTGTTGAAGCCCATCCACCTAAAAGTTTAGTGTGTTGTGCAAATAAGTGTCTTTGAGTTACCACTGCGAGTTTCGCCTTTGAGAAGTTAGCCTTCTCCTCTGACCGCTCTCACCTACATGGCATTTCCGCCTACTGAATTTCCCCCCCGCTGAATGTTTTCTTTTGTTTTTCACACCAAACAACAGACACAGTTGTGTGTGAAAATTCCAGGAGAACAGCAGTTTCTGAAACACTCAAACCAACACGCCTGGCATTGGCTACCGTGGCACTTCAACGTGGCAAGTCAACGAGGTCACATTTTTCCTCCTATTCTTGATGCCTGATGTGAACATTACCCTACTGCCCTTGACCCGTATCTGTATGATCTCATGCACTTGCACTGCTGCCACACAGTTGGCTGGTTTTGTTCCTAATAAAACGTGTACGTGCCCAGAAGATCGGTTAATACTGTATACGTACATTTTGAGGATGTTGGCCACCAGGCGTCCAAGAGAGGCTCCACAGAGTAACGAGGGGACAAAGAGTCCACTAGGGACAGAGACACCGTATGTCCAACAGCTCAGCAAGAAGTAGAGTACAAAGAACAGAGAGAGGGTGACTGGACTAAAGGTGGCTGGTGAAAGAAAAAGAGGCAAATAGACTGTAAGTGACACAAATTAATAAAACAAAAATAAGTCAGTTGTGACTACAGTATGATGTATGATCAAAACTACGTGATGGACAATTTTTGTACCTTCCATTTTTATCAACTTACACTATTATCACTGCAGCAGATACTATGAAGCTTACATGTGATTATGGGATAATTGATAAGGAAGACAAAACACCCTGGATGACGCGGCCTGACACGCTTTTCTTTTGAACATTGTACTTATGTCACCACAGTTAATCTTGCTCGCTCAAGGTTAGACTGTGTGTGTGTGTGTGAACAGTCAGTGAGTGTCTCACCATCTTGGTGGAACAGCTGATGTATTGCAGTCTCCTGAGGGTTGAAGAAAAGAGTGGCCATGTCATTGTAGGTCTTATTCGAGCAGAAGAACCGCCTTATTGTTGAGTTCACCTCATCATTTGCTGACATCTACAAGAGAAAAAGAAATAATGCAATCTAAACTAAGCATATTCATTTCTGGCATCTTAAACAAGTGCTATATAGAAATATACATATACATACACACACACTCACACACACATATATATATATATACACTATATATATATATATATAATTGAGACACTTTGGGGTGTTTTGGAGGAGCGAGTTATATTATATATAGAATATAACTATAAAAGGAGAAAAGCAAAAAAGTTAGGGGTGGGCGATATGATCTTAAGGAAGTGACAACTCATATCACAACATATATTATATATTAGTTTAGAATCAGTTAAAATATGTAAAGGATTAAAAGACATCACAATATTCATGATATCTCAAAATCAGAAATAGATAATAAATGAGAACATGATTCCTTTATATAATCTTACACTAACTAGGGCTGTTGTGTTGTTAGCTGCTATTGAGACTAAGTCCCTGCACTCTCCCAGGGTCATGGAGGACATGAAAATCACCACGGTAGTGACCAGACACACCAGTAGACTCTCCAGCACCCTGAGCATGAGAAAAAATAAAGCATTACAAAAAAGAAATACTGTTTATTTTTATAATCAATCATTCATTACCCCTGAAACAGAAATGACAAGACAACCAGCGCCATGTTACTATGTGTACCTAATGAATTTGGCTTTGGGGTGGACGTTCTTCATGCGGTACTTGGCGAGTCGCTTGTTGATGCAGTTAAACATGGCACCGAGCAGGCCTCCCACTAAACCCATCAGCACGAAGAAGGCCAAGTCCACCGCCGTCCATAAATGACACTTCTTATCACCATCAGGACACTGCGGAGAGAAAACATTGAATCCGAGCGCTGTCACAGGCAGAGCACAAGAGGGCAAAACCGGGAATGATCTTAGGGAGCAACTGCAAACTTGAAAGCAATTTTCTCCAAGTGCACTATAGGCTCCTGTGATGCAGCATATGCAGCAATTTGAAAAAAATGCATCTGACTTCACATGTTTCAGAGGAAGGAAACCTCTACCTACCTGGATTAAATTAAGGAAAATGAATAAAGCACAATCCAAAAAGACATCCAATGATTCTTTTGATTAAAGAATGTCTTTTCCCCCAGAAATGTTTAGCCAAGGACGGATATTTTTTAGATTCTAAAAAGTCACTAGTCGCCTTTTTGTACATAAAAATAATGGACTTAAACATGCCAGTGATTAAAAAGGAGCCATAACTAATTATCTTATTCAATGTACTTGTACCTTGAACTCTCCAAAGTTGAGCAGGCCAGGGAGCTGGAAGGAACCCCATTTACCGTAGTTGATTCCGGAGCGAAAGAAGTTGAGAGTGAAGGTGGCCGACATGGAGCAGAAGAGCTAAAGACAGATAAGGAGTTGTTTATTTTTAATTCTGCTGGTTATTAGTATTATTATTACTATTTATTTTTTTCAACAAGTGTGCCAATTTTTGCCTGTGCCATCATTAACACATAACACCACTGTATACTTTGTGTAGGGTTTGTGCCGATCTCTTAATGTGCACTATTTCCTCACCACTTTCCATGTCAGTGCTTGGTTCCAAAAAGACGATCCTTCCTCCAGACTGAAGAGAGTCCCGCCGATGGGAGCTCCGAACGCTGCGGCCACTCCGGCAGCTGCTCCTGCAGACACAAAATCCCTCTTATCCCTAAGAATAAAATAAAATAAAAATGAATTAACACAGCAGTATTAGTCAATAATGTTCAATCAGCATTAAGGAACAATTTTAGGATGTTTTTTTTTTTTGTGCATAACAGCACATGCTTGAAGTTCTCACCTGTCGCTACGGAAGTAGGGAAACTGAAAGCGGATTTTCTTAAAGGTGATGCTCTGAAACTAAATTCAAGGACATTTTTTTGACACACACAGACACACACACACACACACACACAAAAATCAATCAATATCACACTCAAAAATATAAAGGAAAGTAAATATCTAATATCACTACTACTCCAGAACACCCGTGTCTCTGTGTACACTCAGCACCATTACAAATTATTTTACTTGTCATCATATCACACTGTTAAGGAATTCTGTATTCTATGGTGAGAAGGTGTTGATGTGTTTCATTAACAGTGGCTCTGACAACAGATCAGGATTCAATATTTATATTAATCAACATGATCCCTAACTAATTCTTAAAATGTTCAACAGGCTGTTGTAAGGTGGACACTCCCCTTAAACAGATAACCATGTGTGCAATTGTTAATACAAGGGGCGTTCAAGTCAAAATGGGACTTGTGATGAAATTTCTGTTGAATGAAACATTTTAAAGAAGTTGATTACGAGCCCGGCCGAGGTAGCTGGGAGCCCACAGCGGTTCCTGTAAACATTCAAGGTGTGAAACACATGATCCCTGAAAATCAACAGATAACTTGTGGAAAAGATACATCTGTCTGTGGGAACTGTACACATAATCATTCATGAACACCACCTGCATGTTACAGGAACTCGGCTGGGAGTTACTTCCTTAACCCCCCCCCCCCCCCCCTATATACTAGAGTACATACATTGTGCAGTGAAAAACTATTCAAACTATTGAACCACAGACTTTCTGATCAGTAACCCAGAGTGTTAACCGTTTCAACCTGTAATTAATAACTCCTATATGTATTTCAACCTGTAACTAATAACTCCTGATGTTAAGTATTAAAATCTATGACATTTTAGACTGATGCTCTATGAGGTTTATTGAAATTTAACGGTTCTTATATGTACCTGGGGGAGTCCAGCTCCTACAATGGCGCCGCTATGGATCATGGGTCCCTCTTTCCCCACAAATAAACCTGAAAACAAAAGACGCATCACATTAACCCTGTATAATTAATCAACATCCATATAGACCCATACTAACAGTTGACGCATTCATGAGTGCACTCGGATTTTTTTTTTTAATTTGTTTTTAAGGAAATATTTTTCAGTTTTTATTAGTTTTGCTGATATTAAGGAAGCTGTGAGTTAGTGATTTTACAGCCCTCTGCTCCTTGTGAGGCAAATTCCAGTCTATATATAGTAAATATATAAATCATTTATCCTTGGGTACATTTATAACATTATTTTACGGATCTAGAAACACTTTTCAACAATATAAATCACAGCTTTAGCTCAATCACACTACCTCCTGCGACAGCAAACAGAACCCCCATGGCTTTGCAGATGAAGGTGCGCAATCGCACGATTCCCGGAATCTTCACACCATTCAGATAACTTTTGATTTCTGGGATACCTGATCCAGCAGCTACGGGCTGAAATAACACATTAATGGCGTTAAAAACAAATAATATCCATTTGTTTTCTCAACAAGTGGAACAAAGAATGAACACCGTAGCACATGTTAAAAATAAGAAATCCGATACTGATCTGTGGGCATTGTGCATGATTAGATTACTCTAATTATTTAACTCTGGCTCTAAGGCTAATGTGGTGATGTCTCATGATGATGATATCATAAGTAACATAATAAAAGCTCACTGAACACACGTGATCTGATCACTAGAGATGTGTAATGGCGGCGTTACCTCGATCAGGACCATGACGCTGGCAATAAACACAAATGCCATATTGAATGCCAGCAGTTCAAGCAATGACAAAGCAAGGCAGCCATTTTCACTGCACTCCTCCACAGCTAAAAGATATGTTAAGGAAACCGTCTGGCCAAAAGCTAACAAGGACAAAAGAATCAATAAAATTTTTTTTAAAAGTACAAAAATACAGAATGTTAATTCTGTACAAAGGATACATTTTCCCACCAGTCTGAACTTCAGCTGCGTGAAAAGGTGCACGAAGAAATCGACAAAAATGCCAATCTGAAAAAGACAGAAACCTTCATTTAAAACCATAATTTATTTATTTATACTTTTATCACTGAACCTACTCTGACACACCTGGTACTGTTTGACTTTATTATATTGAGCTCTAAAAAAACATTTACAATCTTTAGTGCTGTGGTGCTGGTTATTAGCACGCTTGTGATGTGGCCGTTCAGCAATACAGCATCACAAGGTCATACTGCTTTCTATACTGTATAATTTATCATACCAGGCCTGTAGATACTCCAATAGCAAACACCAACATCCACTTGACAGCCTCAAACTTTTTGGCTTTCTAGAATGAACAAGCAAGGTAGGGGAAAAGAAGAAGGAAAAAAATACAACAAATCAAACAACAACTCAATGAAAATTAATTACCAGAAAAACACAAGACAGCAATCAGATATTAACAGGTACCTTATTGTCCATCCCCTCCAACACCTCCACGTACGGCTCATTAATACACCGATCATAATCCAAACTCTGCAAATATACAGTAGGAAGCATTACATTTGTCTCCATTTAAAGGATAAGTGAGCGGAGTGTAAAATAAGCAGTCTCACCTCGTAGTCTTTCCGTGGGAGTATTTCATCTTCGTCTTCCCTGGTTTCACCCAGAATTGTCTGGAAATGTAGAAACAGAAACAACACAACATCTTACAATGTATAGCAGCATAACTGCATAAATGGATAATTAGAATGCTTGCATAAAAAAATAACCATTGTTAGTTAACCAAGGCGGTGGTTAGCACTGTCGCCTTGCACCTCCAGGGTCCAGGTTCGATTCCCGGCCAGGTTTGATTACCGTCTCTGTGTGCATGGAGTTTGCATGTTCTCCCCGTGCTTCCTCCGGGTACATCTGGTTTCCTCCCACAGTCCAAAGACATGTAGGTTAGGTTAATTGGCAATCCCAAATTGACCATAGTGTATGTGTGTGTGTGTGTGTGTGTGTGTGTGTGTGTGTGTGTGTGTATGCAGGTGTGCCCTGCGACAGATTAGCACCCTGTCCGTGGTGTACCCCGCCTTGAGCCCTAAGTCTCCTGGGATAGGCTCCAGGCAAATTGGAAATGTCAATTAACCTAATCTGCATGTCTTTGGACTGTGGGAAGAAATCCATGGGGAGAACATACAAACTTCATGCGCACAGACCAGAGACGGGAATCAAAATCTTGACCCTGGATGGGCGAGGCCACAGCGCTTATTAATGATTATATTAATTATTATTAATTTATTAATCTGTTTGTTTTTTTAAAATGTATGTATGTTTGAATTTGAGGTGGTAAAATGTTGCCGTTCCTCTAAAATCCTACAGATGGAGTGGTATGAGAAATTTTTTTGTGAAGTTTATTTAAAATTGTAACAAAATCTTATAATAATAAAAATAATAAGAATATTGAATCTGGATTTTTATAAAAATTATGATTCTTATAGAAACGCAATGGAAATTTAATCTGCACCAAAAATATTGTGATGATATTGTATCGTCTTGTCGCTGCTGATTACT
>JAAGKR010012861.1:0-15389 GCA_011419295.1 Clarias macrocephalus
GCTCACTGCTGGAGCTGCACCATTAGAATCTGTGTCAAAACTCACTGCTGTGTACGTTAGACTGTCAGCAGATTTCACACCCGATGGTGGAGCAGCGCTGACTGATGAGTCAGAGGGGATTGTGGGTAACTGAGCTGTGGAGTAGAAGTCCTGATCAGGAGGATCTGATGGCTGATCTACTGTAGTATAAACAGCTTGTGGATGATCAGAGGGAACTGTGGGTAATTCAGGCTCAGAATAAATCTCAGAGGGGATTGTGGGAGTCAGAGCAGTGGAGTAAAGTGTGTTAGTGAGACTTGTGTTGTCTTTGATCTCCTCATAAATATAATCAGGATGTGGAACCTGAGCAGAAGAGGGAAAAGAAACACATGTGCTTAAGTTTTGTATTAAAATGTCATAGAAATGCATAACTGTGAAAGTGAAGGTTCAAGTAAAAAAATAAAAAATCTCCCACTGTTGATTGCATCATTAATTTCTCACTTTAAAAATATTTCTGCACTGTATAAAAAAATAAGTTAATGCTCCTGCTTCAAAACCAAGAATAACATAGACATTCATCTAATTCATACCTATAGACATATACAGATACATACAGTATACAGGTGGACTATGAGAGTTTATCGCCAAGTTCTCACCTCAAACATTACATCTTACATATTGTACGGAATCATCTAATGTAAATGTTTGGTTTACTGCAGTATATCAGATGTGACTACAACATTGGTTCTGTGTTTTGTTGGAACAAAAGAAGATTTTGTAGAAACACAACTTACCACATTGTCGTTTGAGGAGCTTTGTGCAGGTTGGGCTGGAGATGAGCCTGAACACATAATATAAAATATACCAACACCAATAATTAATACAGTAAATGGTCTGTGTCGTTATAACTTATATCTTATGCATGCAGATTTGTGTCCACATTGTTTCACTTTTTTCCAGCTGCACTCAAATATTTACAGTATATTATTGTATGCATTAACAAGTTTCCTTAATGGTGTGAAACTAGTTAATTGTATTGAATTAAAATCCAAAATTCTAATACTAATATTATGTATATTCTAAAAAAAAAACAGATGCTATTTAATGAGTTAAAAAATAATAATAATAATAAAATAAATGTTGAATAAAATATTCAAGTATTTGAGTATTTACCTTACAGAGCATTTGTAGACTGCTTGCTCATAGACCGAGTAAAAGGCTGTTTTCATTACAGCTCTCAGAACACAGTACACAGAAGAGTCGGCACATTGTACCTTGTATATGATAACACAATCCTTCTATTGGATTGAGATCTGGTGACTGTGGAGGCCAGTTGAGTACAGTGACCTCATTGTCATGTTCAAGAAACCAGTTTAAGAGGATTTTCGGTTTGTGACATGGCGTATTAACCTGTGGTCATAAAGGGATGGATATGGTGAGGGATTTATTTCTAATTTCCCTTAATATATGATATGATTATGGCACAATCATTAATAATGGATTTATGTCAGCGTGATCTTTATAAGGGTCCTTTTTTACTTAGTAAGTGCTTTTCTTTATTTAGTCCTCACATGATGTTTTTAACTTACAAATTTTTCTACCATTGTTTTTCCATCCCTTGGCCTTGGGTCGATGTTTACATTGTAGTATAAAATGGGTGCTTTGCCATTTATGTTTGGATTTCATTGCCCAGCCTGACTGACTGACGCCTGCACGCAAAATAAAATGCGAACTAAAAAAATAAAAAAATATCTTCTCCAGCTGAACCCTGGCTCTGAGTCTCCTGATTCCTTGGTCATCTAATGCTCTGGTCATTTCCAGATTTCTGTTATTTTACAACGGTCATTTCCAATACTCAGGTATTTTCAGGCATTTGTACCACGCTCAAATGGTACTAAGGGGAGAAAAGTATGCCAAGAAAAGCTCCCCCGCACCATTTCACCAGTTCCTGTCCTTAGCTGACATGAGCTGCCCCTGCTGTGGTCTTTTGCTGCTGTAGCACATCTGCTTCAAGGTTTGACATGTTACATGTTCAGAGATGCTCGTCAGCATTACTCGGTTGTAACGAGACATTACTGTTGCCTTTCTCCCATCTTAAACCAGTCTGTCTATTCTCCTCTGACCATAGCATCAACAACACATTTTCACCCAGAGAACTGCACTTAATGGATATTTTCTCTTCTTCAGTTCTTTCTATTTAAACTCTAGAGATGGTTTGTGTTAAAATCCCAGTAGATCAGGAGCTTCAGAAATACACAGACCAGCTCATCTGGCACCAACAACCATGCTGCATTCAAAGTCATTTAAATAACCTTTTGTCCCCCATACAGTACTTATGCTGGGTTTAAACTTTAGCAGATTGTCTTGACCATGTAGAGTATAGTGCTGCCTTGTGATTGGCTGCTTAAATATTTGCAATAACAAACAGTTTTACTGATGTACCTAATAAAGTGTCTGTTGAGTATTTTAAAAAGTGTACAAAGCCTCACTGATAAACTTCTACAGGCGAAAAAACCAAGACTAAAAATGTAAATATTTATGTAGTGACATTTTAAATGATTGTATGGATCAAACAATGTCTTTATGTCTGTTTGCGGTACCTCTGTTCCTCTTTTTCCTCTGAAGGGTGACAGTAAATAACAGGGCAATGAGAAGCAGCACTAGAACCACAGACACAGCAATGATGGTGGACGATGAAAATCCTTGAAAAGAACCTGATGATAATATGAATTTCTAATATAAATTATTGATAATTTTGATTTAACATGAATGATTACTCTCTAGATTGATGTGTGTGTGTGTGTGTGTGTGTGTGTGTGTGTGTGTGTGTGTGTGTGTGTGTGTGTGTGTGTGTGTGTGTGTGTGTGCAGAAGTAAGATGAGACTAAAGATGCAGATGATGTGGTTGGTATTGTGGCCTTCAGACTGTGAAAATCTGGTCATACAGGAATTAAATTTGCATTTCTTCATGCTAAATAAAAACATTGACTGAAAAATGAAATATTTCATTGTGAAAATCATTTTCTGTGCATTGCATCCCATACTTTTACCATTTTGTTTAACAGTTAGAATTTTCCTGAACAAACACCATTTTCACGGCAGTGCCAGTGTAAAAAGGGTTAAAATAAATTTAAGGGCAGAACAAGATGTTTAAAACATGTACATTCCATAGATGATGTTACGTTTGCTGTCTTTCACATTCAAATAAACAGAAGTAAAGGCTCAAAGACACACGATAGTGTACATACCCTGAGATGAGGGGGCGGGGTTTGGGTGGGTAACATTATTTAGTGGATTATCTGAAATGAAAATATGACAAATGATGAATGATGTGAGAGAAATGTGATGAAGAGGACAAACAAGAAGTTCATACCTGATGTTGCGTGTGTGTTCTCCGCATGCACTGGTGGACTCACGGAGTGTGTTATAGAGGCGTGTGTGGTGTGTGTAGTATTTGTGGTGCTGGTGAGATTATCTGAAAGATAAAAGAAACAGAATATTTTTACATTTCAGACTCACATGATTTTAGATTTAAAACCAATGAGCCTCATTTATCAATCTGTGAGTTTACAAACATGATAAATAAGTTCTGTTCTACATCGTACACGGTGATTAAACACTTAGGGGTCGACGGTTCCACCGGCAGGATCACTTGCATTTTTTCCTGGTAACTGTAAAAGGAACTTTAAATGCTGCATCATATTTGATCGTATACATGAGTGTAGTACATCATGTGAATCTGTAAATGGTCTATTTTTATTTCTGTACACATTGTGCTTTTGTAAAATAAAGAGAATAAACAGGGTGGGCTTTCACTCGTCTCAGTCTCCAGCAATATATTTCTGAAATGCATCAATAAAATGAACTGAAACTCAGAGATTAATTCACACACAGACATGAGAAATAAGGTTATTATTAAAAATTATATAAATAATATTCTCAGTTTATGTTATACATATGAGCTGAGACAGGACACGCCCACACGCTATTCACAGGGAAACAGTCAGGGTCATCTACATACAAGACCACGCCCCCAAAACACAAACACACACACAGACTCAGTGAGTTTCCTGCGTGTGTGTGTAAGATGGCAAGTGCTGTACAGAATGTTCTGGAAAGTGGGAGGAGTTTATCTTTTCCTCAGAACAACAGTGAGTCTCCGACAGAGAACAGGTGTGTTTTAAAGAGTGATTCATTCTGACTAGCTTGTAGCAGCTTATGTGAAATATTCTCTTTCAATGTGACTTATATATTTTAGGTTAGCATGTAGATAACACTGCTAATCCTGCTAACATACTGCCTTATGTAGTTTAGCACAAACATGTTAGCTCACTGTGGCTAAGCTAATACCTTATGTAGCTAACAGATGTTGGTGAATATCAGCTGTGTAGATTTTCAGATGTAAATGTAAATCGTAATGCAAAAAGTATAAGTCGTTGTGTGACATTACAAAAGCTGAATCACAATATGTTCATGATCAATAAATGAATGTAAGATTCTTTTACTCTCCTCTGTGTAACACTCACCTGTTTTAACCAGCAGTAGAATCTCTGTGTATTTATCACTCAGTGTCTTCTCTATCCCACACCAGTAAGTTCCTTCATCCTCTGTTCTCAGATCAGTGATGGTGACGGTGAAGACTTTGGCTGTTGTGTCGTCATACAGAGAGAATCTGGAGTCTTTAGCAGGAGATCCAGACTGAACAGGAACGTCTCTGTTTCCAGGCCAAGTGGAACATTCACCTCTGCAGAGATACTTTGTGCTCTTTTCATATCCAGATGTGTAGGAACATTTAATCTGAACTGATCGTCCTCTGTATCCAGTTACTGTAGTTACAGCATCAGTACCAGCTGGAGAATAAGATACAGTGGAATGAAATATGATCAGGACGATGGTGTAACATATAAGACCAGAATGATGCTCAGTATCAGGAATATTAAAGTGTGAACATTGAGACACGTGTAAGAGAAGAGACAGATACAACAGAGACACATACAGTAGGAGAAACCAATACAGGTGTGTTAAATAACAAACACTCAGAGACTAATAATCTAAATCCTACACGTCCTACAACAGGACTATCTGCTCTCGACTAGACTCGATAGAAAATCCTAAACTCACATTCTGTGTTGAACAACAGGAAGAAGAGAGATGAGCCTGGCGGCCGACTGCACTAATAAAGCTTTAGTCCTGATCTTTAAACACATCACCTGTAGTTAAGGACTGTTGTTCAGCTCGTATACAGATACACAAACTCTTCAAAGTCAATTTTACAATGAAAATAAGTGGAGATGATGATGTTCCCATGTGTAGGTGACTTGAACATGTAGGTTTCCTCATGCAGTAAGTGAAGTGGAAGCTCCTCTGTGTGCTTCTGAAGAGAACCAGGAGCTCTCAGCACCCCTGAGAACTTCACTACTTTAAACACTGGAACCTCTCTAGAAAAGTTCTGTGCTAAATGTCCATCAGTGCGACGCTTTAATGTGACACTGATACTGAACACTGAGACTGAGGAGGATTTTGAAGTGTTTGTACTTACCTAGAATCAGGCAGAAGGTGAAGATCAGGACCAGCTCCATTCTACATCCACACTCACAAACTCCTCAGATAATAATAATTAATGATCTTCTGTTAGTTATCGTACACACACTCGCTGTCTCTGTCTCTGTGACTGTACAGCGTCTGTGTGTGTGATGTTAGTAGAAAGTAGCGTGACGTCCACTTCCACTTTCAAGCCAGGGACGGAAAACCACTCAGGAAGTGTGTGTGTGTGTGTGTGTGTGTGTGTGTGTGTGTGTGTGTGTGTGTGTGTGTGTGTGTGGGAAGTGTCGAGCTCAGCTGCTTAAAAAGCACTTTAAAATTAAGAAGATATTTCTGATACTAAACTAATAAACAGTGTATGCGTACTGCAGTGTAAACAGTTAGATCACACAATACATGTTCGATGATGTAAAATGTATCAACTTTTAATATCAGTGTTCTGTACATTAACTTTCATCTGAGTGAACTAGACGTACTACAGGATTAACTGTAGTGTCAGTGAGATGAAGTGTTTCACCATAATCCTCACATGAACTGCTTCCTGTCACTCTTTAACAGAAGCCCCTCTACCGCCCCCTGGAGGACAAGGTGTGTAAATAGAAACAGATCAAATGTGAACACTGCAGAGGCAGGAAGAGGAAGACTAGGACAGGATTGTGGATGTTTATGATGCTACTCTAAGAAAAAGACCTTCACACACTCATACAGTGTAACGCTGTGAGTTCAGTAATCTTTGTACTTTCTTTATAATTGTTATAAAACAGGGAGGTTATAGCTTGTTAATAATAATATAAAACTCCATAATTATAATATATATGTGATTATACATATGTGACTAACATCATTAATGTGTTTGTATTTGGTTTAAATTACACTGGAGGGTTTCCATCTTAAAGTTAACGGAGTCTTATAAATGTTTTTGCAGGTATTTATAGAACTTATATACATGTTTTGCCAATTATCATGAAGATGCCCAAGTAGATTCATACAAAAAACATGAATTAGTGTAAAAGTAAAACACTTTTTATTTTTTATTTTTTTGGCAAAGCAGAAGCAGGGTGTTTATTGGAAAAACTAAAATCACAGCAGAATTACATGCAGACTTGGAGTTGAGAAAAAATTATAATCATAAGGCCATGTGACGTGTCTGTTGGGGAAATAATAAACATTGTAACAGTTTGCTTTTTTCATTCTGTTCAGTCCATTTGGATGGTGAGCAGAGGCGTCCTGAATCACATCAGCTATTACTAGTAACAGTCAGACTCTGGTAGACTGAATCTGATTGGTTGGTGGCTGGGTTCAGACTCCGGTAGACTGAATCTGATTGGTTGGTGGCTGGGTTCAGACTCTGGTAGACAGATTCTGATGAAGTGACATTTTCTCTTCCTTTAACAGGACGGACATTTTGGTCATTTTCATAATCTTCATTTGTCTGAAATTGAAAATAAAAATCTTTAGAATGTTTGTAAGTAAAGTGTGAAAGTGATACGTGGAGTAAATCATTATCATGTACCTCAACGGGAGATTGTGTCCCTGTTTCAGAGCCTGCAGAGAGATGAGAAGAGAGGCAGAGTTGAATTTAAGTAAATACACACTGCAGACTCTGAGTGTTGGCACAGAGATTAATGTACTGGAGTTACATTATAATTTAAGTTTATTTCACAAATAGAAATTATCATTTGACTAACTGAATCATATTTTACTACCATATTTTTAAATATTTTTGATACATTTCAATCAAAATATTTGAGAATGTTGTAATTGTACTGATTAGTTTCAATAACTACAATCATCAATCATTTCAAATCAATTGTCTCTATGTTTAACAAAAATAACCTAAATTGAGTAAATTGCCCCATGCAAGAGCTCATTGGGCATCTGATGTAACATAAGAGACAAGAGGACACACTGCTGTGAGAACAGACAAGAAACATCTGGAACACGTCTTACATATCCTGGTACAGTAAGCTGTTAGCACAGGTTAGTGAAATAATGACTCTGTCTGCATGCAAACACAACGTTATAGGTGTAAGTTACTCTTCTGAATTCTGTCACAGCCGTGATCAATAGCTAACATGCACGATAGCAACCCAGCGATAGACAAGTCCAGATGTTCATTATGATATTACTTGACTGTTCCAAACCCCAAAACTGCTCAGCTAAAGCACAGTTAATACAGATACTTAAAATCAGGAGAGACTTATTCCTTTAACAATGTGCAGGATGCACGACCATGTTGAGCTTTCCATCGGGTTTATCGGTGTAGGCGGCCGCGATTGGGCTACCTGTGTACCTTTTGAGCAGCTAAGACTTCTAAAAAGTTGCTGATGTCACTAAATGTGGGCTGAGATTTGTGTAGCTGAGGTGCTTAGGCTAGTCTTCATTTGTGTAGTTTGTGTGTGTGTGTGTGTGTGTGTGTGTGTGTGTGTGTGTGTGTGTGTGTGTGTGTGTGTGTGTGTGTGTGTGTGTGTGTGTGTGTGTGTGTGTGTGTTTGTGCATTTTGCAAATGACCCAAAATACCTGACCTGTGTTAAGTTGAGCCCTTGACGTGCAGTGTGAAAACCGCTCAGCTTAATGAGATCTAGACGTGTACCATGTTTGACATTTAATGATTGAATGCCCAAATTATTGAAAAAAAAAGATTTAAAAAATAATCCTTAGATAACAAGAGCACCCTCGCACTATTAACACGATGGCGATGACGTCATAGTCATGAAGTCATTGTGCTCATGTCATAGTGCTTGGGCCTTAAATATTTATTTTAAAAAGTGAAGCTCTCCTATAGTCTAGATTCATTACAAGTAAAATCACATTTTCCAAGGCTTTTAATTTATTATTATTATTTTTAATTGATTATAGCTCATGAAAATATTTTTTTTATTAAATCTGGTATCTCAAAATATTATAATATTTTCTAAGATCAATCAAAGAATGAATCACAATGGGTGTTTCTCATCTTCTTCTTGACAATATCCCGTATGTTCTCTATAGGGTTCAGGTAAGATAAGTTGCCTGGCCAGTCAAGTACAGTAACATCACCATCAACAAACCAGTTAGTGGTAGTACTGGTACTGTGGGCAGGTGATAAATCCTGCTTTAATAGGAAATCGCCATCTCCATAAAGCTTGTCAGCATGAAGTGCTCTACAGTCTCCTGATAGACGGCTACATTAACTTTGAACTTTTTACTTTTAAAACTCTGTGGCCGAACACTAGCAGATGTCATCACAGACAGTGGAACCTTCTCACTGGACTTACTAACCCTAACCCAAGCAATTTGAAGTCAGCTGTAAAAATAGATTTTGGACCAATGAGCAATAATCCAGTTCTTTTTCATGAAACTGTGAATACAATCACAGTACTAAATTAATAGTAATACATATAGCCGTTGCTTATTTGCATCGAATTTAAGCAGAGTAAACATAGACCTTTGTATCTAGCCTTTAGATTATATCATGTGTAACACTAGTGTAGCCAGAAAACAGACTCTGGGTGTGCAACAGAAAAAGTTTGCCAGATTAATGTGCAAAAACTGTATAATAAAACTATATAAGATACATAGCCTTTATAAGACTCCACTATTATTTTAGTGCCTCACAATGATGCAAAAACATTATGATTTTGTAAAATAATAAAAGCAATCGGGGGGCGCTATTCTGTATCGGTGAACTTGAACCGTATACTCGCCTCACAGATGTGAGAAATATATACTTATAGAAAGCTAAATGTCTGCTTTTATATAAACTAATGGAAAACGATTTTAGATGATGTAATGCGTAATTCGAAAAAGTGAATTATAGACACATCCATAGCTGCGGAGATGACGAGATGACATGATCACCTTCATCACTAAAGCCGAAACCAAAGAAATCGCTAATTCATCAGTGACTTGGGACAATGGTCAGAGTCAGACTGCTTGCTGTTTATCTCGACGCAGTAATAATCATTAGTCTACTTCTGCCGCTGCGCTCTGGAAAACTTAATGCGTGCGGCTGAGCAAAGATGTAGGAAGTTAAAGAGGAGGATCACGAAGCCTCATTTAAATTAAATTAACAAATATTATAAGTAAACAATAGCACATGTTTAGAAAACGTTTAGGAATTCTTTCCCAGATGAGGCCGGGCCGGTGTTATACACACATCGGCGGGAGATTTCCTGAAGCTCAAATCTCAGAAATCATTGGGGCATTTTTCTAAATAGTTAAAACTTTAATAACCGATGAAGGTTTTGACCTGTACACACATACATTCTCGCCTAAACAGCTCTTAAGACTACACTTTGTAACACAATAAAAATAATATTTCGAACATTTTGCAGGCTGCCGTTTGGAGAAACCAAATAATAAAGAATAAACCAGTTGTTGGGTCAAAATAACCCAACCAGGTGTTCATTTGTAAATGACTCACTACATCTCATTTGCCCGTGTTGTGGTCATCCTTAATGCTTGTGCAACGTTTCCTACCACACGTTTCTCATTCAGTCGACTTTAAGTGAATACACTTCCATACACACTTTCTTTAGCTTTA
Source organism: Clarias macrocephalus (assembly GCA_011419295.1). Classification (NCBI taxonomy): domain Eukaryota; kingdom Metazoa; phylum Chordata; class Actinopteri; order Siluriformes; family Clariidae; genus Clarias; species Clarias macrocephalus. The sequence continues at coordinate 10,045 of JAAGKR010012861.1, forward strand.
CACTCCTTCTGGAGGTTGTTGATAACTCTAACGTCAGCAGTCTTCCCCATATGTGTACTGAACTAGACCAAGACTTACACAGATTTCACCAGGTTTCATTATGGAGTGAATCATGGTACCTTTGGTCATATTCAGTGTCCTGACTGTCATTTCTCCTTTAAGACCTGGGGACGCCTGCACACACACGTTGGTATAGATCCCACAGGTTACAGGAAACTGAAGAGTGCGAAGGTGTTCAGTCTTTCAGATGTAAAATGTTTGACTCATTAGATTCTAATACAAAAGACTCCTTTCCAGATATTTACTGTATAATGTCTGTGGCAGATGTATGTATTGAGAGACTGAAGAAGAGCTTGTGACAACTGCACATGCTGTGGCCAAACCGAACATCCATAAAGTCTCCAATATAAAGGCTGTTTTGTGTAGAGGTGAGGAAACACATTCAGCAGAGGCAAAGAAAACAAATCATGCTGAAAACATTGACTGTTAATAACGTTAGAGAAATAAAAATAAGATGTGTGTGTGTGACTGAAATTAAAAATGCCTGTGTGTGTTTGCGGTACCTCGAGTCTTCCTCTTCCTCTGTAGGGTGACAGCGAATATAAAAGCAGTGAGAAGCAGCAGAAGAACCACAGACACGGTAATGATGACGGTCAAAAATGGAAATCCTGCAAGAGAAACATGATTCTGATCATTTAGATTCAAATTTTACACAAACAAAAATTTGGAAATATAACAATGCAAAAATTTCCGATAGCAAAATAACGTTTGATCATGAACTTGTTTGAATTGTTCTGCATTGCAATTTGATCTGATTTAAAAAATAAAATATTTACACCATTTACAATGCTTGAAATTTTTGCCACTATAATTTATTGTGGTTGTATATTTAAAAAAAATGTAATTAAAGCATTTAAAATTAAATGCAAAAATACTGAAGTTACTAAATTGTTGTTAATTTTCTTTTTCAAGTGTTAAAAATACCATCTTCCTTACTTTTAAACCTCACAAAAAGGAATTAAAATTCAGGTCTTCACACCCAGGATATAACAGGAAGAGCAATGGATACCAGACTGTTGTGGTCCGTTCCACAGTCTAGTTCATCATCTGCACTTCTTGCTCCCTGTACAGTCTATTCATCACTGAACTACTTGCTGATCAGAATCCAGCATGTTAACTAAGTGGCTGGGTTGCCAGAATAAACGCTGTTAAGCACTAAATTCCCCCTCCACCGTAATCACTATATTAAAAGCGTTCTTTCAATGTTTGAAATAGTCGTTCTACACTTGGTAATATACAGTCAGTTTCAGTAACAAGATGGGATTAATTTCCTCAAACGCAGCAACAACAAACATGCCGTTTCCACTTTATATTGTCGAATTTAACAATAACATTTTTATAATGAAGAAAAAAACATAAATCACGGATGGTACAATCTTTTACTGACTGTCTATTTTTTTATTATATGACAATCATTATACTAAGAATGATTTCTTATTTTATACAACACAAGTGCTCTATAACATTTTTATTTTAGTTTACTAGTTAATGTAAAGTCAACAATGTGCAAACATAAAGTAGTGACAGTTCCGTGTATAAAGACAAAAAGAGAACAATAGACATAATCAAAAATAAATAAATGATTCATACACAGTACACCTTCAATCAAATCAAATTCCACTGGGTAATATAATATTGCACATGTAGGGAAAAAAGGATGTTACTGCACAGATATTATGAAATAATATAACTATTATTTAGGATATTGTAACTATATTGTAAAAAAAAAAAGGAAAAGACATTGTGAAAACAGTATTATTGCACCAACAGTGTATTACAGTAATAATGACAGTATGCGGCGAGTGGTTCACTGGGAGCAGCTCTGATTGTACAGTCTAATAGCAGCAGGAGAAAAGACCTTTGATAACTTTGTCTGTCATGAGTCTGTCAAGATGAAACTGTTTCATACAGGGTGTGGAGGTCCACCACCAGTTCTTTGCTCTTCCCCACATTTATCTGGAGGCAGTTCGGTTAATACAAATACTTCTCCCTGTTATTATTTATTTTGATTTACTTTCCTTTATGTATTTATTTATTATTTATTTATTGTTTTTGGACTTTTTATCATTGTATATTGTTTTATTTGGATTTTATATTATTTTATTATTATTGTCTGTTTGTATGTCTGCAGCTAGTTTAGAATTGTACAGAACTTGAAGTAGGCCAATGAAGTAGTGTCAAATGTGCTTTAAAATGAATTTGACTGGATTTTATTCTTTGTCTTCATGTACGGGAAATTGCCACATACGTTTATTAATGCCACCGTGTTACTGAACGTGACTCTTCCTGTTACATCCTGGATGTGAAGATCTGAATTTTTTTCAACCTGAATTTGTGAGGTTGAAAAATTATGAAGGCGGTTTTACATTTTCATTTATACTTCCAAACAATTACACAGTTAGTGTGTGTGTGTGTGTGTGTGTGTGTGTGTGTGTGTGTGTGTGTGTGTGTGTGTGTGTGTGTGTGTGTGTGTTGTGGCCCTCTAGACTCTTGATGTGGTTTAATCAAACTGTTTTTAATCCGGCGATCGCAGACCTGAACTGTAGAAACCCCACCCGCTGAGACAGACACACTGAGGGAGGTGTAGGTGCACCAACATGTGTAGATTAAATACCTGAATAAATACCACACATGTGGAAGAACACTAATAGGTAGGAATGTCACTGGGGCTGCAGTTTAAATTTAATAAGCAGCTCAGCATTGTTATAGTGATTTAAACTTCCGTCAACAGACTGAGAACCAGGACAGAGATCCTGAGAAACACTTACAATATAACTGTAGGAAATAATATAATTTAGCTCTTAATAATATTCTTTAAATAAAGGCTCAAAGACACATTATATTGTACATACCCTGAGATGAGGGGGTGGGGTTTGGGTGGTTAACATTATTTAGTGGATTATCTGAAATGAAAATATGAGACATGATGAATGATGTGAGAGAAATGTGATGAAGAGGACAAACAAGACGTTCCTACCTGTAGTTGCGTGTGTGTTCTCAGCATGGACTGATGGAGTCATGGAGTGTGTGGAAGGGGAGTGTGTGGAAGGGGAGTGTGTGGTGTGTGAGACGGTAGTGATGGGAGGAGGATCTGAAAGATAAAAGAAACAGTCTATTTTCAAATTCCAGACTCACATGATCCAGATTTAAAACCAATGATCCTTATTTATCTCTGAGTCACAAACGTGATAAATAAGTTCTGTTCTATATTGTACACGGTGATTAAACACTTAGGGGTCGACAGTACCGCAAGTGGGACAACTGGCATTTTTTTTCTGTTGGTAAACCTGAAAAGAAGTTAAAATGTTGTTCCATCATATACATAAGTTTATTACATCATGTGACTCTGTAAAGGTTCTACTTTTATTTCCGTAACTCACAATATCAACAAAACATTCTGCTTTTGTAAAATGAATAAAATAATAAGCTGCGCTTTCAGCCGTCTCAGTCTCCGGCAGTATCTTTCTGAAACTCAGATAATATTACACACACAGACATGTGAAATGTAACAATAGAAAGATTAAAGTGTTTATTTTAAATGAATCAACTTGAATGAAAAGATAAATATTTTCTCTTATGTGATCCTAATGAATTCAAGGAGACGTACAGTCTTTCCTTCTCACTTCATTATCTGATGACCTGAGACAGGACACGCCCACACACTATTCTCAGGGGAATCAGTCTGGGTCATCTACATACAAGACCACGCCCCATGATATAGGACACGCCCACACATTATTCTCAGGGGAATCAGTCTGGGTCATCTACATACAAGACCCAAGACACAAGGCCACGCCCCCAACACACACACACGCAGATGAAGTTAGTTTTCTGTGCATGTGTAAGATGGCATGCACTCTACAGAAGGTTCTGGAAAGTGGGAGGAGTTTATCTTTTCCGCAGAACAACACTGAGTCTCCAAAAGAGAACAGGTGTGTTTTAAAGTGTAATTTTCTCCAGCCAAGGAGGAGAATCCAGCAAACTGTTCTATGTGTGTGTGTTGGGGGCGTGGCTTTGTGAGTAGATTACCCAGACCAGGGCTCGGCAATGTGTGTCTCCGGAGCTGCATGTGGCTCTTTCACTCCCCTGCTGTGGTTCTCTGTGGCTTATTAAATAAATAATAAGTATTGAATTTAAATTTATTTTAATTTAGTTCGTTAGCTTTGGATCTGAATAAGGATTATATAAGATTTCATATCTTATGAGTAAGTTATGAAGTCTTATATAATCCTTATTCTGATCATATAAAACTAATATTATTTTATTTTTCCTCGTTTTAGCTAGCTTTTGAGGCTATCATGTAGATAACACAGCTAATCCTGCTAACATACTGCCTTATATAACTTAGCAAAAACCTGTTAGCTCACTGTGGCTAAGCTGATGCCTTATGTAGCGTACAGATGCTCATGAATATCAGCCGTGGTGTAAATGTTCTAATGTATTTCACACAATATATATTTGGTTCAGTTTTTGGTTAACTTATGACACTGATTTCTATAATGGTCTTTAGCACAAACACTTTAGCTCTCGGTGGCTAAGCTAAAGCCTTATGTAGATAACAGATGTTGGTGAATATCAGCTGTGCAAATTTTCAGATGTAAATGTAAATCGTAATGCAAAAAGTATAAGTTGTTGTATGAAATTACAAAAACTCAATTACAATATGTTCATGATCAATAAATGAATGTAAGATTCTTTTACTCTCGTCTCTGTAACACTCACCTGTTTTAACCAGCAGTAGAATCTCTGTGCATTTATCTCTCAGTGTCTGCTCTATCCCACACCAGTAAGTTCCTTTATCATCTGGTCTCAGATCAGTGATGGTGACGGTGAAGACTTTGGCTGTTGTGTCGTCATACAGAGAGAATCTGGAGTCTTTAGCAGGAGATCCAGACTGAACAGGGACGTCTCTGTTTCCAGGCCAAGTGGAACATTCACCTCTGCAGAGATACTTTGTGCTCTTTTCATATCCAGATGTGTAGGAACATTTAATCTGAACTGATCGTCCTCTGTATCCAGTTACTGTAGTTACAGCATCAGTACCAGCTGGAGAATAAGATACAGTGGAATGAAATATGATCAGGACGATGGTGTAACATATAAGACCAGAATGAAGCTCAGTATCAGGAATATTAAAGTGTGAACATTGAGACACGTGTAAGAGAAGAGACAGATACAACAGAGACACATACAGTAGGAGAAACCAATACAGGTGTGTTAAATAACAAACACTCAGAGACTAATAATCTAAATCCTACACGTCCTACAACAGGACTATCTGCTCT
>JAAGKR010012862.1:0-15385 GCA_011419295.1 Clarias macrocephalus
GCCTCCGACACGTGACTCAACGCCGCCTCCGACACGGGACTGACCGCCAAGGGACTCGACGCCGCTTCCGCCACGGGACTCACCGACGGCTCCGCCAGGGGACTCAACGCCGCCTCCGACACGGGACTGACCGCCACGGGACTCGACGCCGCTTCCGCCACGGGACTCACCGACGGCTCCGCCAGGGGACTCAACGCCGCCTCCGACACGGGACTCAACGCTGCCTCCGACACGGGACTCAACGCTGCCTCCGACACGGGACTGACCGCCACGGGACTCAACGCCGCCTCCGACACGGGACTGACCGCCACGGGACTCAACGCTGCCTCCGCCAGGGGGCTCAACATTGATACCTTTGCTCTAAGCACCACTGCTAGTGTCACTGGAGGAACTTACAGTTGTTCCACTGCAGAGGCCAGTTGCAAGTTGAGCATAGTGGGTAGTGCTAATGCTAACTGTCAGCTGCTCCGGTCTCTTGGACAGCAAGGTCCAGTTCTTGTGGGCGGGGCTAGTAGAATTGTGTGTGAACCTCCTAGGGTTCATGTTTATCCAAAACAGCTAGTTTTGGGTAATGCTGCTTCTGTAACCCAGAGCTGGGGGAGGGGCCACGAAAAAGGGACAATCCAACCTCAAATAGGGTCCCGCCCCTCTGACTCCACCTTTACCTCACTGCTGTTGCTCTTTCACAGGTAAACTGAGGGATGTTCTCTGGGTCACCCTGTACTGCAGTATCAGTTCAGGGTTCTGTGTCCGTGTGTGTGTGTGTGTGTCCGTGTGTGTGTTTCCGTGTGTGTGTGTGTGATCTTCTTTTTCTATCAGGAATAGACGTGAGTAATGTGAACCATGTGCTGCATTTCAGAACAATAACATCCTTGTCACACAAAGTACTTTCTGTAATCTGTGTATATTATTGTGTGTGTGTGTGTGTGTGTGTGTGTGTGTGTGTGTGTGTGTGTGTGGTTGCTTTCGTATCACATTAAGCTAAAAGATTCAGTTTTGTGTGTAAAGCAGGTTCTTTTACATTTTCTGGAAAAAAAACAGTATTATGTGGTTTAATTTTCCAAAGAAGTGTGTAATCGTTTTATAATGTGTGTGTGTGTGTGTGTGTGTGTGTGTGTGTGTGTGTGTGTGTGTGTGTGTGTGTGTTAACTTTCTCTTCCTGCAGTGGGTCCAGTAACAGCATGATTGCCATAGACAACAAGATTGAGCAAGCCATGGTGAGTAAGAGTGAGTGTGTGAGTGTGTGTGTCAATGCGCGAGTGTGCAAGTGAGAGTTTTAACACAAGATAATGCTTTGACGACACAGTTGTTGGTCAATAAAGATATATCTATAGGTAGCAGTTCAGCTCCACGCCCACTGTACTGAGAACTTATGGTGTGTAAATTGTGGTGTGTGTGTGTGTGTGTGTGTATATGTGAAGGACCTTGTGAAGGCCCACCTGATGCTGGCGGTGAGGGAAGAGGTGGAGGTGCTGCGCGAGCAGATTAAGGAGCTGGCCGAGAGGAACGCTCAGCTCGAGAGAGAGAACTACATCCTTCGGGGGCTCAGGGAGAACCAGTGATACGCCCACAGTGCATCATGGGAAACAGAGTCTTCATCATCACGTGGCTCTTGGAGTCAATCTGAAATCCAGTGTTCAGGAGATCAAAGGCTTTAAGAGACAGACAGACGGAGGAGTAGAGGAGATAAAGGGGTGTGAGAAATGAAGGAATTCAACAACAGACAAAAGTCTGTGAGAGGACTTGGCTTGTGCAGCACTAGTAGAATAACACACACGCACACACACACAAACACACACACACACACACACACTGTGTTTGTAAACAGACTGATGCTAATCCATTAATATCAGTGACACTAAATTCTGTATGCTGATTTGTATTGTTAAAAACAGTGTGTGTGTGTGTGTGTGTGTGTGTGTGTGTGTGTGTGTTTGATGAACAGTCAGGTTTGTTTGAACAATAATGGTGGTTACTATGGCAATTCCATGGTTAGGGGTACGAGGAGGAGAATGTGTTTAACCGTTTAAGTGTTTTTTTTTGTGTGTGTGTGTGTGTGTGTGTGTGTGTGTGTGTGTGTGTGTGTGTGTGTGTGTGTGTGTGAGAGAGAGAGAGAGAGAGATGGGATTAGCAAACAGATTACTGTATGAACAGGACTGTAACATCTCACTGCTCATTTAATGATATTAAATGATATTATATTTTAATAAAGTGATTATTAACATTGTTGATATTAGTGAGCATTAGAGTGTCTGGCGGTTCCTCATTATTAATGTTTGTGCTCAGCGCATTACTGTTTACTAACAAGTGGAAGATTCTATTTACAAATATGAAACTGTAAAGCATCAAATCCTCGAAATATTCCTCAAAATAGTTCAATTCTTCTGCTTCCTTCAGTCCCCCAGTTACACCCGTCCCGACAATACGACATGCTTCTAGTTTACTGGGAGAAAATTCTAAATAAAAAATCCATTTATTCATCTAGGAACCTCTTTGGCGCGGTGGGACGCGGTGGGGCGCGGTGGAGCGCGGTGGGACGCGGTGGGACGCGGTCGGACGCCCGGGCATCATTCACACATTACAGGCAATTTGGGAACGCAAGTTAGAATAATCTGAATGTATCTGGACTGCGGGAGGAAACCCAATAAGCACAGGGAGAACATGCAAAACCACACACACACACACCGAGTTGAGACTTGAACCTGGACCCTAGAGCAGGGTGAGGATTAGAGCCTAGGCGTCAGTGCCAACGCCCACTGTGATGCCAGGGTTTTGAATTATAACGTAAATCAGTCTTGTCTCAGCTAGCCGGCTAATTAGGTTTCTTAGTTGGCTAGTGAGTTGTTGTTAATTGATGTTCTGTGGCACCCGGGTCCTGGGGGTTTTTCCAGAAAGCAGGTTATGTGACATACCCGGGTAAGTTTAAGAGTAAGTTTGTGGATATCCTCAACTTTCGGTTCCAAAAACGGAGGTAATGTTAATTTTGATGATGATCCTGTGGATGTGGAGACACAAATTAAACGAGTTTTTTTCTCCGGGAGAGAGTTATAAGACCGCATATCTTTTAATTTCCTAATGATTAGTTGAAAGTGTGTTATCGTTTTCAAGGAAATCGTTAATTCACTTAACACATCTCTTGAAACCGCATATTGCTACAGTGTATAATAAAAGGGAAGCCGATGTTAAATGTGCTGTTTAATCCTCTCACGCATTTACTCTGTCCGTTATTTTCTCTCTTTCTTTAGCCGATGCAGCCGTGTTGCTTTTTTCTTTATTATTGGCTTAAATTCTTCATATGCTGCATTTAAACCTCCTTCGCCGCCTCTGTGAAGTTTGCCGCTCTTTTTTTTTTTCACTTTGATTTTCCATGTTGACTCGTGAAATCGGCGATCCATTGAAAATGTCTTTATGAAGCACCGCGCATGCGCATTAACTCTGGGTAACCAGTAGGACGCTGATTAAACTGACTCCGCTCAGGGGTTTTGGAATCGACATACTCATGGTATGCGGGTTTGGGGTAAATCAACCCGGAGGTTAAGTTTTACCAAATGGTAAATTAACCCAGATTTCTGGAACCCCCCCCCCCCCCAACTGTCTGTGGTTGACATGACAATAAACGCAGACTTGACTTGAAATATACAATTAAACAATGTATTGCTGGTAATATAATATAGCTGGGCCATTACAAATGTGTGTAATTAATATTAGTCCTAATTAATTTTAAATAAAAGTAAAATAAAGCTAAAGTAACTTGCCCGCGTCAGTTAGCGATTTTCCTTCAATGCACTTCCAGGCGGAGCCACGAGAGGGCAGTGTTTAGTTTTTTTCCTACACTTTAATTTTGTCATTGGTGTAATTCCACCGTGTGCCACATGGTTGTGCTTTAGGATAAATTGTAGAGTTGCTTTTGTTTTTGTTATCTTTATTGTTCTCCGAAGAAAGATGAACATGAAACAGGTGTGTGATTCAATATTATAAGTAAATATTCTTATCAGATAGAATAAAACAGTTATAAAATAGGGGGGGGAAAGGCTTCGGGTGAGTGTGACCGGCGCATGCGCAGAAGCTCCATCGTCCACCCGGAAGTGAAGTGTGTGTGTGTGTGTGTGTGTGTGTGTTACGGAGGGAGTTTTGAAAAACGGTTTGCGTTTCTTTTGTTCAGACTCGGGTTTATGAAACATCCGAGCGCTGTGTAGATCTCTCTCACACACACACACACACACACACACACACTGCGGTGAGGAGGTCCAGGAGGTGAGTGAACGGTAATAACACACACTGAGTTAATCTACACGTTAACTAAACAACAGTGTGTGCACGCGCGCATGTTTAATGGTGTGTGTGTGCGCGCGCGCTGTGTTCAGGTGTCACTGTTTCATAATTTTAAGTTCTGTGGCTCAGGTTCTGTTTTCAGCGGGAGCCGAATCAGAGGAGTCGACTCCGAGCCGAGTCTGGAATAGATTCAGTTTATCAGCACTGACCTGTAAGGGCGCTGTTCTCACACACAGCCTTAATTTCACACTCAAACTGAGCGTGTGTGTGAGAGAGAGAGAGAAAATACAGCAAAAATACAGAATCTTTAAAGTTTTGTGTTTAAAATTTTGAATTTCTTTAAGAAATTTGTGTGTGTGTGTGTGTGTGTGAGAGAGAGAGAAGTGACAGAAATGGAGAGTACAGTGCTGCGAATGGTCCTGCCCCCGCTCCCTGTAAGCCCCGCCCCTGCTCCACCCCAGTGCCCGGAGCTGGACCTGTCCCTCATGATGTCCCCAGAGAGACCGGGGGGACACGCCACTGCTGAAACTCTGAGGAGACAACAAACATGCATGCAGCAGGTCAGAGGTCGTCATCATGGAAACACTTGGACAATTCAAAGAAATGTGTTTATTTAAACTGATGATGATGATGATGATGTTAAGGTGTGTTTTGGTCTGAGTCCTGACTCCTCCCCCAACCAACCTCCTGTTACCATGGCGATACACTACAGTAACCATTCAGCAGTGGAGAAACAACACAGTAAATTGAAAGGTAAGACAGAGACAGTTAGTGAGACAGACAGACACACAGTATAGTTGTTTATTCTCTGGGTTTTCACTTATAAATTGTAAAATTCTCAATAATAAACACACACTCACACAGTAATGTACATTTGTGTGTGTGTGTGTGTGTGTGTGTGTGTGTGTAATATATAAACACATACAATGTTGTCCACGCACAGGAGAACATGGGGGCGTGTCTGATCAGAGTGATGGACAGCTGACAGAGGGGGTGGAGCTAAACACTACACTAGCCTTGAAGGCGGAACTACTGCAGCTGGAGAAGGCGGAGTTTAATTCCCAGGAGGCCGTGCGGGAGAGACTGCAGAACTCGACTGCTGTACAGGAGTGTGTCAGAACCCGAGCAGCTGAGGGTAACACACACACAGGATAGGTGTGTGTCAGAACCCCATGGTTGAGGGTAGCGCACACACTCACTCTCTCTCTCTCTCTCTCAGGTGTGAATTTCCCGCGCTCCCATCACCTCTACCGCGCGCTTGTCAGTGTCAGTCTGTCACAGGATGAGCTCATTGCTCAGGCATTGCGTGACAGGCCAGTTTTAGCCCCGCCCACAACCAGCCAACTCTCAAAGGTGATCACACACAACGTTTATGCTTTTCATAATCCTCAGTAATGTTCTATATCTCATTATAACACACTTTAATGTGATCTAATCAAATAACAAGAGGATTTGACTGTTTAATTCCAGCTCTGAGTGTAATGATGTGTGTGTGTGTGTGTGTGTGTGTGTGACAGTCCCGTTCTCCTCCAGCAGAGGGCCCTGATGTGCTTTTCCTTTACGAGCCCCACTGTGTTGTCAGGGAGACGCCCGTGTTGCCAGGCAACCACATCCCTTTACCCCGTCCACACCCGGCCCCCAGACCTTCTCAAATGACCTTTCACCTACTTCAGAGACGCAGGCAGTGGGAGGCATGAGCTCAGCTTACATGCCACTTCCTGTGGGCGGAGTCTAATTTATGCACTCTGTATGTTTAAATGTCCAGTGTGTGTAACTTTAATAATGAATAAATGTGTTTGTGTGGAGAGTGTGTGACTTCTGTGTTTTATTGGTCATGTTACTTCCAGAGGTGCCAATATTTAGAGTCATAAAGAGACTTGCGCGTTCTGATCCGTTGCTATGGCGATACAGGAGACGCCACAGAACACAAGGTTTCTGCCTTTATTTAATAAAATTTTTATTTTTATTGATGTGTATCGATTTACTGTTTATGGCATTTTAACCTGGTTTAGTGCGCGCACACACACACACACACACACACACACACACACACACACACACACACACACACACACACACAGGGACAGCTGGAGATGTTACATTGCTACTGATTCACTCAGTCAATTACAGAATGTGTGTGTGTGAGTGAGATGTTGCCATCCTTCATGGGGACCAAATGTCCTGATGATAGAAATTCTTGACAGTTTTTAATGTGCCATTATTTGGACCCATTTCAATCCTCACCAGAGGGTTTCTTGCTCTAACACACACACACACACAAGACTCCAGGTTGGTTCAACTATTAAGGCAAACTAAAGTGCCAATCGTAGACACTTTGCATGTTTGGTACTCTGTGTGTGTGTGTGTGTGTGTGCGTGTGTGTGCGTGCGTGCGCGCTTTATCTCTGTACAGGGCGATTGAGCTGTTTGATCTCTTCCTCCTGTCCGGTGCACAGCAGGAGACACACACACACAGAGACAGAGGGGACAGAGGGAGGAACAGACCCTCAGAACATTTTGATGATGGAGGAACAAACACACCTTCAGCACTACGCAAACTCTCATCCTGCTCCATAAAAAGGACCGTGTGTGTGTGTGAGAGAGAGCGAGCGCGATGGATCTGGCACAGGACGGTTCTGGTTCCGGTTGGTGTGGTGCGTGTGAGAATGAGAACGGGTCGTATAACTGGGATTACTCAGATTACTGGGTGGGACACTCCTCAGCCTTCAGTCACTCTGAACTGGTCGCCGTGACGACGCTGTGCGTGCCACTGCTGGTGCTTGGACTGATGGGTAATATTCTAACCATTCTGGTGGTGTGGCTCCGCCCCCAGATGAGAAGCACCACCTACTTCTACCTGAGCAGCATGGCGGTGTCGGATATCATGATGCTGGTGCTGATGCCCCTTGACCTTTACAAGGTATTTACTGACCTCTGTACCTGTACACTCACCTGTACGTTGGTTTACCTGTGTGTTTGTTTACCTGATCTCTAATGTCTGATCTTCACTCTGTTCCATGTTTTCTACTGCCTGATCTTTGATCCATATTGTTTGATTTTTACTCTGTCCAATCTTTACTGTTTGAAATGTTTATATTCTGAGCTTTTACTGTGCAAACTTTACACTGTCCAATCTGTTCGCTCTTATCTTAACGCTGTCTCAGTTTTACTTTCTCCTATCCAATATCTGTCCTAATTTTTACCATGTCTCATCCTAACTGTCTTTTCCTCAAATATTTAATATTACACAAAGATTATACAAAACTGTCCAAACCTACCTGTGGTAACCCCCACCACCCCCCACACCCACCCCCACCCCCTCCATTTAAGATCAAGTGAGAAACAAAGTAACTGACATGTATCAGTCTGGAAAGGATTATAAAGGTATTTCTAAGGCTTTGGGACTCCAGTGAACCACAGTGAGCGACGTTGTAACAGTGGTGAACCTTCCCAGGAGCAGCCGGCCTACCAAAATTACTCCAAGAGCACGACGACGTCTCATCCAGGAGCTCATAAAAGAACCCAGAACAACATCTAAAGACCTGCCAGCCTCACTCGCCTCAGTTAAGGTCAGGGTTCATGATTCAACAAGAAAGAGACAGCAGGGCAAAAATAGTATCCGCGGGAGAGTTCCAAGTTGAAAGCCACTGCTGACCAAAAAGAACACAAAGACTCGTCTCACATTTACCAAAAAACATCCCCAAGACTTTTGGGCAAATATTCTGTGGAGTGCTGAGACAAAAGTTAAACTTTTTGGAAGGTGTGTGTCCCATTACCTCTCGTTTAAAACTAGCACAGGCTTTCATAAAAAGGACATCATACCAACCGTCACACATGGTGGTGGTAGCGTGATGGTCTGGGGCTTTGCAGCTTCAGGACCTGGACAACTTGTTATATTTGACAGAATCATGAATTCTGCGCTTTACCAGAAAATCCTGAAGAAGAACGTTCAGCCATCAGTTCATATGCTCAAGCACACTTGGGTTCTGCAGCAGGACAGTGATCCAAAACACACCAGTAAGTCCACCTCTAAATGGCTCAGGAAAAAAAGGGTTTTGGAGTGGCCTAATCTGGACTTAAATCTGATTGAGATGATGTGGCGTGACCTTAAACATGTGAAACCTTCCAATGTGGCTGAATTAAAACAATTTTGGGATTGAAGAGTGGGCCGAGATTCCTCCACAGTGATGTAAAAAACTCATTGGCAGTTTTCACAGAAGCTTGTTTGCAGCTCCGACCCCCAACTTCTGTATTTACACAGTGTAACATAATGTCCGAAAACACAGAATCACTGGTTTAGAAGAGAATCACCCAATCTTTAAATGATGTATAAACTCAGTCAGGTGAAACTAATCACCTTCTCAATGCCACACAAAGCTTTGCACATCTGGACTTTGTCAATTCCTCACAATAACCATTTTGTCATAAATTCCTGCAACTGCTTCAGAGTTGCTGTAGGCCTCGTGGTCTGACCAGTTTCCTCTGTCTGTCTTTATTTCAGTCGACAAAGCAACAGAATTTTATTATTTTGAAGTGGGTGATTCTTTTCTATACCCACTGTGTGTGTGTATTGTCTATCTATTTATTTATTTTCACAAAACTGTGTTCACTGGAAACTAGGCATGTTTTAGCTGAGGAGCCGTCAGCCTGTTTATCTGTAATATTAATGATTTAATCAGTTTGTAAATTAAAACTTGAGTATGTGTGTTAGTTTATGTGTTAATTCATCTGTGTGTGTGTGTGTGTGTGTGTGTCATACCTGTAGCTGTGGTGGTACCGGCCCTGGTTCCTGGGTGATGTAGTGTGTAAACTCTCTCAGTTTGTGAGTGAGTGCTGCACTTTCTCTTCCATCCTGCACATGACCGCGTTGGGGGCGGAACGTTACGTGGGAGTGTGTTTCCCGCTCAGAGCCCGCCTCCTGGTGACGCGAGGCCGTGTCAGAGTGCTGATTGGTGCTCTATGGGGCGTGGCGGCCCTGAGTGCGGGCCCCGTGCTGGTGTTAGTAGGCGTGGAGCGTGTGGAAGGTAATCTGACGGAGTGCCGTGTGACTCGGTGGGCGGAGTCTTCAGGCCTGATGGTGGGCATGTTGTGGCTCTCTAACCTGTATTTCATCATCCCGCTGACCACACTCACGCTGCTCTACACACTAATCGCCCGCCGACTCCGCCAACGCAGACATGTACCCCGAGACCACACACACCGCCAGACTCTGCGAATGATGGGTGAGCACACAGGGGTCAAATGTCGGCTGATATAATAATTACATTATTTAAAAGGGGTGTTCGAGTCAAAGCGGGACTTATCACTACCACTGCTATAACTTTTAATTGCTCCAGGGAAAATAGAGAACGGTTGTGCTTTGTCACCAATTACGATGTGTGTTCAAATCAAACTGGGACTTTTGATGTACAGAATAACAGAACATTTTTTCTGAGACTAAAAACTCCCTTTATTCCTCTATATAATCTAATATATAATATAAATTCGCTAATGCACTTATCCCAGTGTCACTAGTGCTTGGACACCGTCAAGGGAGAAAGTGTTCTCAGTATACCAGAGCCGTGATCGGACTGTCTGTCTGATTCATGTCTGAAACACTGGCCTCCCAGGAACTCCTTGTAGAAAAGTGTTGGAGTGAGGGCAGGACGGGAAGGGGGGTGGGGGGGAGGCGTGGCAATAACTACCAGCTGAGTTCACACAGTTCTCACATACAGATGCGTCTCCTCCACAAGTCACCCAGTGATTTTGAGTGATCAGACGCTCCACTCTCTGAATGTTCAGGGGAACGACTGCAGTGAGCTCCGAGCCACCTCGACTGGGATCATCATTCACACACACACACACCCACGACCGTCTTTAAGACCGTTCACGTTTTACTGCGACTGAAATCTTCTGTAAACAGACTTTCACACCGTCAATCAGCAGAAAGTTCATCACAAGTCCCGGTTTGACTCGAATGATTTTTGTATTATATCATGCCTGTTCACTTACCTGTTTATTTACATATTTACCTGTTTACTATTTAATTATTTGTTTATCTGTACAATCATTTCTTTAACTGTTTAAATGTCTATTTGCCTAGTTCTTATTTACAATTTACCTGTTTAAAAATAGTTTATTTACTTGTTTGTCTTTTTCTGCTGATTGTGTCATACTGAACAGCAATTACAGGATGATGATGATATTAATATTATTAATAATAATCCCTCCCTCCTCCCCCTCCCCCATGTGCTGTGGTGGTGTGTAGTGGTGATAGTGTGTGTGTTTGTGGTGTGTTGGTTGCCCTTCCATGTCGCCCGTACGCTGTTCTGTTTGTCTCTCAACTCCAGCGTTCAGGTGTATTTCCTCTCGCAGTACCTGAACCTCGTCTCCTTCGTGCTGTTCTACTGCAGCGCCGCCATCAACCCGCTGCTCTACAACATCATGTCCTCCCGTTACCGTGACAACGTCCGCGCCCTGCTCCGCCCCCGCACACGACCCCTGCCGGCTCCCTCCCCTTCCAGCACACACTTTTGACCTGTGTGTGTGAGATGTCATTTAAATGAATTCTGGGAAGAATTTGGTGCTTACCAGGAAATGAACCCCCAGAGGACACCTCTGTGTGTGTGTGTGTGTGTGTGTGTGTGTGTGTGTGTGTGTGTTTTCTGTCCCTCTGTGAGGGCTCTGTCCCAAATGCTAATGTTTAGAAAGGTTTTGTGTGTGTGTGTGTGTGTGTGTGTGTGTGTGTAATGCAGCTGGGCCTCACATGGTTTTAGCTGCTGTGCACAAATTGTCCAATAATAAGACATGTGCGCACACACACTCTTGGCTTAATGGTGACTCTTAGACTCCGTGTCAGACGGCGAAGAGGCCGAGACTGCAGACTGATTGGGTGTGTTTACACACTGTTTTAATAAAAGATGTTTGGTTGCCATGGCAACAGATATTGAACTTTATCTAATAAACAGTATTACTGTGAGCTGAGATGTCGACCACATTGCTTGTGTGTGTGTGTGTGTAGTTACACTGACCACGGCCATGATTACACAGTTGTGTTGCAACTTGTATCAACCTCTAACACACACACACACACACACGTGCGTCACAATGCGAAGAGTGACGTTTACTCTGGTTAGTTTGCAGTAAAGCAGAAGAGGAGAAGGTTTTCAAACACACACGTTTTTAATGAAGAATCATTAGTTGTGAAAAACAGCCAGAACACCAAGCGACTGATCTCCAGGAAAAACCACCAGATTAAACACCTGCACACTTTATCATCTGAAAGTAAGTTATTAAAAGAACTCATGCAAACTCAGAGCGCCACCATGTGTCAGAAACACACCAGTACAGTCCTGGTAAATATAATATATATATATATATATATATATATGTCCTCAACAGCTCTTTATAATGTACAGTATTTACACATTAATGCATAACACACGTGTGTGTGTGTGTGTGTGTGTGTGTGTGTGTATATATGCACAAATTCATATGCATAACATTCATCTGCAACACAATATAAGCTAAACAAATCGTGTGTGTGTGTGTGTGAGAGAGAGAGAGAGAGAGAGAGCAAGAGAGAGATACTGCATTAAAAACTTCAAGGCACTGCACAATACAAAAAAAAGGTGTGTGTGTCCTGGCCTCGTGCTAATGTTAACAGAAATACATCCATACAACAATAACTTAAATAAAAACATAAAATACAATTTTAACATTATCAGAAAACAGTGAGGTGAGTATATTCTAAACTTTAATTTAGCTTAATCAGGTTTTTATTCTGACTCATTTACACGTAGATCCAAGTGATGATCCTCCAGGACGCCGACAGATCTCGGACACACACACACACACACACACACACACACACACACACACACACACAGGAGTGAGTGTATTTACAGAGGAAGGTGTTTAGAGGACTCACTCAGAGCTTCAGTAGTTTATGACTGAACACACACTCGTCTACACAGCTTCACACACACCTCCACTTAAACACCTTTACAGATTTATATCTAAAAATAGACTTTAAAGTCACTTGATTAATCATGTCTATGGTTTCAGTGCGGTGGTACAGTCACAGCAACACACACACACACACACACACACACACACACACACACACACACACACACTGCATCAGGCTCAGAGAAATTCATTCTGGGTGAAACATGAAAAAGTACAGCTGGAGTCTGATAAGCGTTACATCACTCCGTAAAACACCGGCATCTGCTTAAGACTTTATACTGCACCCTGTATGAAGTGCACCTCTGTGTTATACAAGACACACACACACACACACACACTCCATTATCCACTTCCCCTAACCACTCAAACATGTGCAAAAACTAGCAAGGGGAGGCAGAGCCGAGCGATAGGAAAGTGGACATGGGGACGAGGTGTAAGACTGAGGGTCAGTGCAGTCGTCACTCGCTGAGCAGGTAAACACTGAGTCGTATAAAACATGCTGAAACATCAAAGCAGAAGTAAATTCATATCCAAGACAATAATTTCACTGTGTGTAGTTTACAGGTTTATACAGTCGGACGATTACGGTTATAGAGAAGGGTCCAGTATGACACGCCGCAACAAATAAAAAAACAGGACGAGTCTGAAAGTGTTCAAGCAGCTAAACGATCAGCTAACATGCATCGCTAGGCCAGAACATCGCTCGCTAGCTAACGCCATAGGGGGGAAGATGAGGAGGAAAGTGCCACGGAATCCCAGGCGTCCTGTTCAAGTCCGGGAGTTAAAGGGCAGGAGACATGCGTCTCCCTATTTATTTTAGTAAGCAATTGTAAACATGTAAGGAAAATGTGTGTGTGTGTGTGTGTATGCGCGTGCAATTAGGTGGTCAGGCCTCTCCTCTCCAGCTCCTTGCTCTGCTTCAGCTCCTTTATCCTGAAAGAGACAGAGACAAATAGTGTGTGCAAGTTCTCCTTCAGTGACTTGATTTCAGTAAAGTACAGTGAGAGCGCCGCCCCTCAGGACGTCAGGTGGTACAGGCTGGCAGTCATAACCTCCACCCTCCTATCTCTTCCATTCAGGCTTTGAAACCAGACAATTCAAGTAATACAGATGAACTAACCACATCACATCAGAACCTAGAACACTTTACTCCTCTTGAAGCGAGGGAACTAATTTCACTCGTCTCTTCTTCAAAATCGTCAACCTGTATATTAGATCCTATACCGACACATTTTCTCAAGCAGATAGTGCCAGCAATAATAGAACCCCTGTTGAAAGTAATTAACTGTTCACTCAGTAGTGGGTATGTTCCCAAATCCTTTAAATTAGCCGTTATTAAACCGCTAATCAAGAAACCTGACCTTGACCCCTGTCTGCTTTCTAATTACAGGCCGATATCAAACCTTCCCTTTAATTCCAAGATTTTGGAAAAGGTAGTATCACAGCAGCTATGTTCACATCTACACAGAAATAGCATTAATGAACTGTATCAGTCAGGATTTAGGCCTCATCACAGCACAGAGACAGCACTTGTTAAAGTAGTAAACGACCTCCTATTGGCCTCTGATCAGGGTTGCGTCACTATACTTGTATTACTCAACCTCAGTGCAGCTTTTGACACCATTGATCATAGTATTCTCCTTCACATATTAGAAAATGTAGTAGGAATTAAGGGAACTGGCCTCTTGTGGCTCAGATCCTATCTGACTGATCGTTATCAGTTTGTAGATTTAAATGGTGATTATTCTGCATGTTCACTAGTGGAGTTTGGTGTTCCACAGGGTTCCGTTTTAGGCCCACTGCTTTTTTCTCTTTACATGCTTTCTCTGGGCAACATAATTCGTAAGCATTATATTAATTTTCATTGTTATGCTGATGGCACACAGTTATACGTCTCAGCAAAACCAGATGAGAGAAACCAGCTTAATAAAGTTGAGCAATGCGTAAAGGATTTTTTTTTAATTGTATGTTCAAATTGAAATGAGATTGAATGTTAATTAACTTCCTTCTGCTGAATCCTGATAAGACAGAAGTTCTAGTCATAAGACCACATGCAGATAGAAGCAAGATTTCTGATCACACTGTAACTTAGCGGCTTGGCACAGCAATCTCCACCTTGCAGTGAAACCCAAAGAACCCACTGTGCTGCAGTGAAAGTTGTATCACGAGGTACACACCCAGAACACAGATGGTTTGTCTGGTCTCTGAATTAACTTCAGTGATTTCTAAATTGCTACTTATTTACTACCTAACCTGAAAGTCTGGCTCATTTTGATCAGTGAGACCACAATCAATCGTTCTAGGCTCAGGAACCGCACCCGCTTGAACAGGTGGTCTCGAGAGCACGTATCGAATCAGATATGAAAGCCAATCGTATCTATGGAAGCAGATTGCTGTTTAGGCACGAAGAAATCAGTGCCATTGGTCTCCTCCGAAGTCTCTGTGTGCACGTAGCATGTGGTCATCTGATCCTCTGACCGATACAGCACGAGACACGAGGGAGCGTCAAACACTCAGTCCTGAAATATCAACAATATTAGAAACAACACGGAGACCAACGTCCTCTTTCTCTTCTTCTCGTCTCTGTGTATACAGTGTGTGTGTATACACAGTGTGTGTGTGTGTGTATACACAGTGTGTGTGTACACAGTGTGTGTGTGTGTGTGTGTGTGCATAGTGTGTGTGTATACACAGTGTGTGTGTGTGTGTGTGTGTATACACAGTGTGTGTGTGTGTGTGTGTGTATACACAGTGTGTGTGTGTGTGTGTGTGTATACACAGTGTGTGTGTGTGTGTGTGTGTATACACAGTGTGTGTGTGTGTGTGTATACACAGTGTGTGTGTGTGTGTGTATACACAGTGTGTGTGTGTGTGTGTATACACAGTGTGTGTGTGTGTGTGTGTATACACAGTGTGTGTGTGTGTATACACAGTGTGTGTGTGTGTGTGCACACAGTGTGTGTGTGTGTGTGCACACAGTGTGTGTGTGTGTGTGTGTGTGTGCACACAGTGTGTGTGTGTGTGTGTGTGTGTGCATACAGTGTGTGTGTTTGCCATCTCTCCTTATTTTCTGCTCTCTCTCTCTCTCTCTCCCTCTCTCCTGTCCCTCTCTCTGTCTCTCTGTCGAGCTATACATGTTCGCTCCTGAGTTACCAGTGATCCAG
>JAAGKR010012863.1:0-15380 GCA_011419295.1 Clarias macrocephalus
ACACACACACACACACACACACACACACACACACACACACACACACACACACACAAACAATACATCATTAGCCAATCCAGTTCGTGAAATCACCATTCCACACACTCCACATGTCCTGCTGATTCTGAGTGTCCAGCCCTCGCTGGCAGAACAGATCCTGAGTTTTAAAGAGCAATTGGGGTCTTTTCAGCTTTCCTGGAGCAGGTCATACGATCCTCCTTCAACTACCTGGTGCTTGTCATCCTTCTACAAGTGTAAGTACAGTCAGGTGTTAGTACTGCCTATAAGACACTACTTGATATCGAAACTTTTGACAGAGTAAGCTACAGAGACGTAATTGTGTCTTACTGCATCTTATTAACATGTACTTACATCCTCCACAGGGAGGTCTGGGGCACTCGGGGCAGATGTGGTCTCATACATGGGGTTACTGATATATGCTGCGGATTCAGGTGAGTCTATATCTTCATTTTCATCCTCCTGAAATGCAAATATAGTATGCAGAGGTTAACATGAAGACCAAAATCAGGTAATTATCCATGAATTGCATTCTGCTGAAAATTCAACATTTCACCATTAAATAAATAAATAAACAAACAAATTAATTAATTAATGTGTTAAAAAACAATTATTGAAGAACTTCAATACTTATAAAGGCAACAAGTAAAAGGGCTTATAAAGTAACAAATAAATATTTAGAAAACCAAATTTAAGAACTGACATTTATTAAAACATAAAAAAAAAAAAAACACAAAGCACTATGAACAGAAGTAGTTCATAACGCAAAGAGCTGACACTGAAGTGCTCAGTAATTTTACATAAAAAGTAATTTTCTCACTTGTCTTTACCATACAAATTAAACTGTTTTATTTGTTAAATTAAAAACAATTTTTTGTTCTTATTTTAGATTATATTTAGAATATGTGCCATACAAACCCCTATTACATTCAGAAGCACTGTCAGGGACACGCTGATACAGAAAACTAATCAATACCTTCTGACTAATAATACATGAGAATTGAACAGCACTGTTATGTTTCTTTGTCTTCTTCATTTTGTATTAAAAATAAACTTTGATATCTTTTTTTATAACTTTTGCCTTTGTATATACAATATAAGACATACATTGTTTAACATTGATTGCCATTTCTTCATTCCAGGCTTTGTTCACTGGTTATTTATATATAATTATTACTCTTCGTCTTCTTTTTTTATTCTTCTCTTATTATTATTATTATTGTTGTTGTTGTTGTTATTATTACATATCAATATATTAAAAATGGACCATGTGTAAATAAAACACACATAGACAAAAACCTTACACACACATACCCTAAAGTAGTGGAACTGGAAAGGCTTGGTTTGGCGGTTGTAGAAGTGATAGGCCACGAATACCGCAGCCCCAACAAGAATTAATAACAATATAACACCAATCCCCATTCCTGCTGTATGAGCCTGAGGAAGGGAAGATGGTGGAGGTGGCGGAGCTTCCAGTGGCCCCTGCAGCACATGGATGATGCCATTGGATGCGAGAATGTCTGATTCCACGATGTAACGGGCATTGACGTATCCGGAAGAAGCCTGAGGAGAGGAAAGATTTTACAGTTAAGGCTTAATTGAGGCTGAATGCTGAGTGGGTAGAACAGGCGAGAGGGGAAATGAGGTTGCTGCTGTGGATGTTACATGAACAATAGATTTTTAAACAGTATCTTTAGGCACCTTGCAGCCTGTTCCAATTTCTTTTATTTAATCTTTCTCATTTAATTTATTTTAATATAAAGGATGAATTGAGGGGGGGGGGGTGTCAAGACTTTTGCACAGTTTTTACACTGTGATGTTTTGTAAGAGGTTATGACTCATTTATGTAAATAACATTTTTGAATACATCTAGTAGGTATAATATTGTTAGGTAATACTGTCCAGTTTAACCTCTGTCTGAGGGTTTTGGAGACGAGGAACCCGTCTCACGTCCAGGGTGTGTCCGAGATATGATTTAACATGACTGGTGTTAATGAGGTCCTGCAGCACTAAGGCTTTCCCATCAATCAGGTGGTACTCTAAATCTCTGTAGGATAGTGTCTAAGTCAGCAGAGAGAGAGAGAGAGAGAATACGTTATTTCATTTGAAAAGAAGTATACTGTATGTCTGCGTGGTCCAGAGACAGAGTAATTACCTGGTTTTCATAGAGGCCATTGTTATCAGGAACAAATAGGGTGGATTGTGTGTTTATATTGCTGAGGTGCTTTATAAACTCTTGTCCTTTTGCTTCAGCTCTGGAATAATTCAAGATTTGCTGGAGAAGAAACAGATCACAGATTGAATCTCTTTTGTTGCTAACATTCTGAACCCACTGACGAGTTTCATTGTGAAGTATTTAGCATGTACAGTACTCTGTCCTTCAACTTGAGTAAAACATTTGAAGTGCTACTTCTACCTGTACTAGTAGTACAGTATTATTTTTAGGCATGCAACCGCGTGTATGCACTTAATGCACTAAATTTAAACCCAAACAGCAGTACGTGCAGGAGTCTTTATTTGGAGATGTGTAAGTGTGAAGGGCTACAGTATTGTACTTACTGAAAGAAAGTTGGACAAGTCGGGCTTGGTGGTGAGAACCTGCAGGATGTTTCCGATGCAAGAGTATCCATCACCGATGTAGCCGATCTTACACTCACACGTTACATCTAAACACAAACACGTGCAGTTTGGTGCAGAAAAGGGGACATGTGTATCATCTTAAAGCCTCATCCCCAAGGTCTACATTCAGAAACCCTGTGACTAAGGCTAATTCCGGAAAACCAGACAAGAAATGTCTAAACCCAAAAGCCACTTCCCCAAGGCCTAATTCCATAAGGCTTACTCCTGAAAATAGAAAGCCTGGATGCCTCTATCACTGAAGGTTGTTTTAATAAATGTCTTAGAATCACTCAGTGATTGAGTTATGTAGAGGGTAATGTTGACTACATGATGAGATGAAAATTCGACCGAATATTTGGACTGAGTGGGACTCAAGAGCCAGTTGCTGTGGTGAGACCACCTCATTATCACAGAGTCTTGAAATGTTAATCTGTTTTGTCTTCTCAACATCATTTGATCAAAGTCATTCCAACTTTCAATGACCATAAATGGCATTACAACTATATTTCAACGGCCATCCAGTGTTAGGGTTCCTGCTGGTTCCATGCTCACACTGTAATCCCAGATGTCCTGTGGCTTCTTACCAGTGCCTGAACACCTAATCCCAGTACCCCCATTCCCACGGCCTAGTGTTGTCCCTATGTCCAAAATAACATCGCAGATGCCACATCGCCATATCTTAAGTGTATAATCACATAGCAAGTATGGGTCTGAGTCGGCTTCTCATATCTTTAATGAAATGGATTCTATCCAAATCCATTTTAATCACTGTCTTAGAGATGCATTGACGTTAGTGTGTAACGAAACATTTATTTTATGTCTATTAAAACCATGTAAACCTACCTTTTACTCTGTAACAGAATGTGTCCCAGGTCTTACTTAAATCTGTCTGAGTGCCATAGTCCACTATGCCCACGTGGCCTAATCCACAGTTAGGGCTGGAGAAGCTCATGGGATAAGCGACCCGGTTCTGTGCAATCCATCCGGCTGAGCACATGCTATATCCGGCCTAGCAACAGAACATACGATCAGGATCACACACCTCAATGCATAGCAAAGCATATGCTGTTTATATGCAGTTATACTGTACATACAGTACCTGCTGTGCATAGGAGAGCTGTGTATAGGTAGCAATGACGCCTCCTGCCTGTATACAGGCCTTTTGAGCCTCTGTGTAGTTTAGCTTGTAAACCCCCAGTGGAGAACGGTAGTGGAAGACACCAACAGTTTTATCTGAAAATAAAAAGCCCCAAACCAGCTTTTAAAAATATAAATTTGGGCATAAATACTTTTGACAGTATGTTGGAGTATAATTGATTTTGCTAAAACTGATTTCTCTGGTTATTCTGTATTGACCTATGCAAGCTTTATGTGCATTTATTTAGGTGATATTACCATTTTTGGTCATTATACTGCAAGTGTTGCAGATCAACAGTGAAAAAAAACACCCACCCTCATAGTGCAGGTCTGTGCACTGCGCGTCTAAATGACATTGGCCGTTATCCACCATACAACGGTTCAATGGAAGCACTTTCAGCTCACATGTAAACCCATCTCCAATATAATTAGTTTTACATGCACATGTGCTTTTCGCCTGTTGATAAAAAAAACACACACACAAGTTCATAGATTCACCTGGATTTCTTCCACCCATGAGAAAATAGAATTATTCATACAGTAAATCTGTTTGCTCTTGACCTCAGTATCTAGCCATGTTTCCTAGAAAGTATTATATAACTCATTATATCATGTAATTAAAACCATGCACTAGCAAAAGGGTTAGACTTAGGCTATTATAGTATATTGTATAAAGTTGCTAGCAATGTAGCTGGCACATGTTAGCGCTATTTGGCTATTTCTGTCCTTTACTAGATAAACACATGTCAAAAGTGTTGCATTGTCCATTGTTGCTGCAGTGAAATTGAGGCACAAAGCAGGGTATTCCCTGAGTGCGGTGCAAACCCATTCACTACAGGCAATTTGGACATGGCAGTCAGCCTACACTACTGTACATGTCTCTAGAGGAAACCCACCAGGCACAGCGAGAACGTGCAAACTCCATATGCATTCAGACCAGTGGGGAGATTTGAACAAGGCAAACAACATAGACTGCTACCCACTAAACTACCATACTGCATACATTCTTTAAAATGCAAGTAACATGACGTAGCTAGTGTAAACAGCACTTTACAAGCATAAAATAGAAGGCATGTCAGCTCACGGGTCCAGTCATGGTGCAGATGGCATGCTCATGGCAGCCTCCGTTTTCATCTTTGACGCAGGGGTCCTCCGGCAAACAGACATACCCATCTCCCGAAAAGCCTTTCAGACATGTGCAGTTTACTTTCTCTCCCTTCTGGCTACATTTGGCATCTTTCGAGCAGCCACCATTCCAGACCTGGCACATGTCCATTACTGGAGGTGAGAGGACACGTAATATGGTAATATTTAACAGTAATATGGGCATAATGATGAAGGTTTGTTCTTTGTTAGGGTGGGAAGGAAAACTCGACGGAAGTAAAGTGCTTACCTGTACATGTGAACCCATCTCCCTCGTAGAAAGGCTTACACACACAGGTGCTGTTCGTGCTACACACAGCCTTCTCGTGGCATGCAGGTAAACACAAAGGACCATCAGCTACAGCGTTAGAAATAAAGTAAGCACTTGAGTATCAAATGGTATTGGAAGTGTTTTCATCGCATCCTTTTTTATATATATATATATATATTTAAAAAAAAACATGTCGAGGGGTTTTCCTCATGCTGCCAAACATGTGCAATAGTTACATGCCTAATTTATGTTCACATTGTGTGCCGGCCCAGCCTTCTTCACAGAAACAGGAGCCGGTTCCTTCTCGCCCCTCATCACATGTTCCATGCTCGGTGCAGTTACAGGCTATGGAGAGAGAAGAACATTTAAAAATAAATAAAAATGCACAGCTGGTTTACTTTACTCCCATGTCAGAATTATTCTACTTTTGAATTCATTCTCTTGAAGACCTTGAAATGTGACGTGCAAAAGTTTGTGCCCCCATGGTTTCTGAGAAATTTATGCGAAATATAGCTCTATTAGTCATTTTAAAATAAACATTGAGTATATTTACGTTTAAACGTATAGCTGAAGATACAGTCGTGAAACAAATCGCTCGTCTTTGTTAATAGAATTACTTGTTCATTCATTTTTCTGGTCACTATTGCATGGGTCCCGCAGTCTAACTCTCTTTAAACTCCCTTTATTTCTCTACATAATTCCCTGTTACACTAACGCACTTATCTTAGCATTTCACTAGCGCTTGGATACCATCAAGGAAGAACCGGCTGCCCGAACCTCCTGTAATGGCCCAAACATGTACGGTGGGAATGCCTTGTGGCAATAACTCCTTACTGGGTTCCGGTAATGTGCAAGTGGTGTCGGTGAATGACTGGGTGTACAGTTCCCACAAGTTGTTGACAAGTTATCAGTTATTTTTTCAAGGATCAGGGGTTCCACACTCGCTGAATGTTCATAGGAACGACTGAACCACCTTATCTCAGTACAGCCTTCTTTAAAATGTTTGCATCGTTCAAGTGTCTCATTATTGTACTGTATGCGTCTTCTGTAAACATCAGAAGTTAGTTTTAAATCTTTGTTCGTAAAAAAAAAAAAAAAAAAAAGTCAGGGATTGACCTGAACCCCTCTTGTTTGATCTACAAAGCTGTGTGCTCAGAAATGTTAGAAAAACACACCTTTGCAGTTGGATCCAAAGTGGCCTTCAGTACACAGTTCACAGGCCACACCCTGAAACCCTGTAGCACATGTGCAGGTGCCGTTGCCTAAATGTCCCTCATCACACTGCCCATGGTTACTGCACGGAGATCCAGGCCCTCCAGGACAGGCTGCAGAAAAGGGTTTAGTATCTTAAATATCTTCAAAAGTCCTTACTATTGCAAATGTTATCATGTGAAATGGCTTACATCTGTGATGTACCGCTTACCGAGACAGTCCCTGCCGTAGTAGCCTGGGCAGCACTTGGGTTTCCATATGACCATGGAACAGACAGCCTGACATCCAGTGTTCACAGACAAGTGCATGCTTGGAAGGTCACAAGGCTGTGTAGTCTGTACATAAATCCGATTTTTTTGTTTTATACGTTTGTGCTCATTTTTCAATATCGTTTGTAGAGCGCTTTTAGAAATAGACAGAGAATACAAATGTAGATTTTAATCCTTAATGACTCTAATGAACAAGCCAGAGGTGACAGTGGCAAGGAAAAAAAAAAAAAACTCTCTGAGACAAAATGGAGAAACAAAACTGGCCTTAAAAATGAAGCCACCCACTTCTGAGTGTAACTGGATAGAAAGATCATAAATCATTACAGTGCTTACAATGCTCATATGAAGTAAGGCAAATAGTGTAATTATTGAAATCAGGATAAACCTCCTTATCTTTCGACTGCATATTTAAGCGAACAACGAAACAATAATGTCCACACAAGTTAAGTAGACCGATAGAATTAAATCGTACCTTTAGCTTGGCTATTGGGGGGCAATCACGGAGTCCGTTTAATAACGGATTCATTGAAGTACACCTTTTGCAGGGCATCTGGAAACAAGGAAAAAAGTAAAAAAATAATAATAATGAATTGCTTGTTATATAAATGTTATTAACAAATGTTAAAATGGATGCTATTCATAACTTGGGAGCCTAGAAAGCTAAGACCAGTAACTGTATTCTATAATGTAGATGTATTGCAACTTTTCTGTGTAGAAGATTTATTAATCGGGGCAGTAAGATGATCCTGGATTTGTCAAATTACGATGCTCATTAGTAATGATCTTAACAGTATTTAACCAACATAATCCTCAGAGCATGTTTAGTATGAACTGAATCCGTTATATAGAGGAATCATAAATATCATGCAAGTTAAAATATTTTATTTAGAACATTTTAGAACATTTAAGGCTTTACTTATGTAATACTGTACATTTGTCCTTTACACATTCCCAAGCCACTAGGTCTTTGAAATAAAGACGTTTTTTTTTTTTTTTGTCCACACCTATTCTCTTGACATTAACATACAAATAAACGATTGTCTGGAGCCGCACCCTGGTACATACAGTACAGTAGTGTTTACCTGACCACATTATACTCTGGTCATAATCTGAGTTCGAAGGTAAGTAATTAACGTTACTTTGTTACTGTACTTAAGTTCAGTTTTCAGTACACGTACAGTATCTGTACTTTACCTGAGTAGTTTTCTTAGAGGGAACTTTTGACTTTTACTCCACTACATCCTACAGCAAATATCTGTACTTTCTATTTCACTACATTTCTGCAAGGTTGTGTTACAGCATGGGCACAGTTGGGAAGCCCACACAGCGAGAGAGAGTGTGATATGGAGTCCTTTACTACATGTATGACTTTAAGGCTACTGTAAACTAATAAATGCTCTTTTTTATACACAAGTCAATTTGAAGGTGAGCATTTTTGTTTGTTTTTTTCAGCTAGAAAGGAAACTTGAGGAAACTTCTACTTTTCATTGAGTAAAATTTTCCTAGGGTATCTGTGTGCTTTGCCAGCCTCGGGTCATACTACCTTTCAAAGTCACTACC
Source organism: Clarias macrocephalus (assembly GCA_011419295.1). Lineage (NCBI taxonomy): Eukaryota > Metazoa > Chordata > Actinopteri > Siluriformes > Clariidae > Clarias > Clarias macrocephalus. The sequence goes on from JAAGKR010012863.1 coordinate 8,230, forward strand.
TATAAAAAAAAAAAAAAGGTATGCATTACACAACAGATGTCCAGGGAGGTCTTTTCACCATCATAAGCCCAGATGCTTTTTGGGTGCAATGCTTGCACACGGACTCTGCACACTGCCTGTATCAGTGTCTTGTTATAAAAGTTATCTCTTGTATGTGTTGTATAATAAATTATTGTTTTGCATAGTTCTTTAATTCTCAGAATGTCTTGTATAATAAAATGTGGAATATATACTTTGATATATGCATGCCTCATATTATATGTTCTTAATGGCTGTTTTTAGCAGGAGCTTTTGGCAGGAGAATGTCCTTTTACACTGAAAGCTTTAGAATAAACTGGTTATGTTTAAGATCAAAATTAAATACTAAGATATTACATTTCAAGAACTAAAAGATAAAAAAATAATGGGTCAGAAAATGATTTACTGTAAATGTTGTGGAGTCAGATATTAAACTGTTATGTTTAAACACATATTTAATCTTTGATTGCCCCAATGTTCTATTACTGGTTATACAGTAGGAGGCCGGTGAACTAAAATATTGTCACTCAATATGTATTTTAGCTCTACACCAATGAGGCTCAATTTTCAGTTTGCACAGGCTAAAACAATACGTGACACATATATTTCTTAATTAGTCATTTTTTCCACCCTGTTTCTTTTCTTAGACAATTTTCATTAGGATCCCTAATTAATGTAACTGAAAATATTTAATAGCACACTTACAGTTAGGTCTACGATGTCCTTCTTATCACAGCGTCCTCCCAGACTGGGCGGCGTTAACAAACAGTCGATACCATAAACAAGGCCTTTGTTGAAATCTAAATTCCTCTTTACAATTAGACAATTCTTATTGTTGATATAGAGTGCCCCCTGGAGGAATGGGAGAACATGACAACATTATACAGTATCAACATGAAGATCTCTGAATGCTGACATTTACAGTAGCACGAGACAATTTTTTATAAAGTAATCTATACACTTTTGCTCTAACCTAGTGCGTTCTGGCCTTTTTTTTTTTAAACTAAGAAAAACATTCATTCACATTCAAAGGGGCGTTCAAGTCAAACCGGGATTTGTGATGAAAGGCGAAAAACGATTGACATTTACAAGAGACTTCAAACATGGCAAGGTAATGGGACTCTTAGCCACCATTAAATGTAAAACATTTGAATGGTGCAAACGTTTTTAAAGTAGGCCGTATTCCCGTGAATGACGATCCTGGTTGAAGTGGCTTCTGTGTTCCTGTGAACATTCAGCTAGTGGAATGTCTGATCCTTGAAAATCAAGAAATTGTCACTAACAAAACTGAGGACACGAACTCGGCTGGGAGTTAATGCCACCTCCCTTGTACAGTCCTGAACTTGCTCCAAGCCATTTCCACAAATTTGGGCCATTAAAGGAGTTCCTGGGAGGCCGGCGTTTCAGACGTGGAGCAGGCAGTCTGATCATGGCTCCGGCATATTGAAAAAAAACAACAACCTTTCTACCCTGATGTACCCAGTGAAACGCTAGGTAGGATACAGTACGTGCATTAGTGTAGCTGGGAATCATACAGAGAAATTAAGGTCGTTTTTACTCTCATAACCGTTTCCTGTCAATCTGCACAATTAAAAGTCCTGGCATGACCTGAACGCCCCTTGCAAGTTAGTTTTGCTTGTTTTTTCACTTACTATGTTGCTTTCTCCGACGCAGTTCACCGAAATATCGGAGCCTTGAAGAGTCTTAAACGAATTAAATTGTGTGTCCTCTATAAAGTTCAACTAAAGGAAACACACACAAAATTATTTTCTTTCAAGCAATCATATTGTACTTCATGCTTCTTTTTCTCTAACACAGTGGGAAACGAATTGCTCTTCAGACTCTCTTCAGACTCTCTCTTGATCGCTGAGTTATTGAGATTTGGACAACGCAGAAAACAGACTCTCTCACCTTTCTGTCTCGGAGGATGTGGTACTGTAGATACTCGACAAGTTGAGCTCGGTTATGCAAGCCATAAAGGAAGTCTTTTTGTTCTTGCGGTAAAGCCGCCATGGTGGAGTCTGTCGGCAGGAACAACGTGACCGGCTCATGCAGAGGGTCCTCGATTTGTTTGATCACATCCGTGTCCTACAACACGCCAAGTCCGAAATGTTTTTGCTGAACATGTTTGATTTAACAATTATTTTTACTTAGATAACAAATCCATTTCAATATGATGATGGTGCTGGAACTGTGCTGAAATAGATAAGAAAAGAGGAAACGTTTGGACTTACTTCCAGCAGTTTGTAGAAAGTCTTAAACCCGTGTTGATCTGCTACATCTTTGAGAGACTGTCAAGAAAGGAGGACGACATAAAACCTAAGTTATTTAGTGGCAAATACGTGAGTAAATATTAATGAACATTTACAAAGACTTCAAGCACAGTTCGGTGAACAGACTCTTAGCTACAGTAAAACGTTTGAATGGTGCAAACATTGTAAAGGCAGCTGTACAGCATGTCTATGAATTACAATCCCAGCTGGAGCTCACTGCAGTCCTTCCAGAGGAACAACGTCATTATCAATGTCATTATGCATACGCTTACTGTATATTTAACCACATTTGAGCTAATTTTGAGCTAATTTATATGAACTGCTCCCCGACATTACAGTACACATGAACCACACACACACAAAAAAAAAAAACCTTTAGCACATACAGTTACGAGCAGATCTGAGAACCTAACAAAACAATTTTATTGTTGAAATGAGAAATTTAGTTAGAAAATATCCCGTAAAGCTATTGCAATGTAATAAAATACATCAGAAGTAACAGATTCTGAAATAAATTCATATTAGTAAAATGGATGATAGACATTATCACCCGCCTATAAGGAACAGTAAAATCTTACACCGCACTTACACCGGCTTTATCCGTGTCTTTCACTGTCTGATAACTGGGTGGAAACAGAACAGTGTCGATTTCGTAGAAAATCCCGTTGCTACTTTCTTGATCACTGTACACCACTGTGGCGTTGTTATTTAACTGCATCTTACCCTAAAGACAAGGATTTATATTAGATCCCAGGTTTTGACTAGTTTAAGAAAGGGTTTATGTTGTGGGCTGACTGGTTACCTCTGAATATGAAACAGTGAGGGTTTCACCGGTGAGCGTGGTGAGGTTGCGAGGTTGCTGCAGATCTTCTGGGAGGAGGCTCCGGCACTGCACTATATGGTACATCAAGATCACAGCATTTTGCCTTCGATTTATCATCCGTTGATTCTAAAAAAATATATAAATAAATTAAAAAAAAGGAAAGAATTAAAAGATATCTCTGCATAAACAATGAAGGAGACAAATCAGCAATGATGGAAAGCACAGAGAGGAGAAAGTCCATCATCAGTGTGTGAGGCGTTCCAGTAATGACAGTAATGTAAAAAAATAAAAATAAAAAAATAAATAATTTTTTTTATTTATTTATTTTTTTTTTTTTAGAAATTATAAGGTGCCCAGTTATAAGGGAATCATTAATGAAGTGATGATTAAACCATGATTACGTTCCAATAACATCAAGTCTTTAAGTGTTTTATTCTTCATAAAACACAGCAAGTTGACATTTACTGTACATAGCATGTCTTTTAAAGCAAATAATATTCTATTTATTATAGGGGTGGAATGTTTGCTAAATTGTTCCTGTTCCTGTTAGTATCACTTGTGCATAAACATTCATTCCCTTACCAGCATTCATTTCTCCCTTTGTAATTTGGTAAACAATAAAAGATAAGACAAAAAGTTCTACGTGCCATATAAGACTAGGAGAACTGTAAAATAACATTTTCCATTCCTTTTCCTTTCTTACAAAGCGAAATAATAACAAAATATCTTTGTATCCACTGTCTTTTTACATTTGAGTTTGCTATAGAAATGATATTCATGGTATTAAAACAAAGCCAGTATTATAATAGTCTGTCAGACCTGCTAGTTGAAATTTAAAGGTGACATATTATACATAATTACAATTTTATTATTTATTTAGGCATTCAGGTTACTCTATATAAAAAAAGAGGGGGGGGGGATTATTGCCATTTTTGCATTCGATATTGGCCAGGGTTTAAACATCTTAATTAGATTTTTCTCCTAACGTGACCTCATATAAGGAGAGACCTCTCCCTTGGCTTGATACACATCTCTGCTGTTCTCTATTGGGGCGTGGCACAGCAGTAGCTCTTTTACATATACACTGAATCAGCTCATTAGGAGGAGTGAAATAAAGGAAGTCTGAGGTGTAAAATGTTGTAGCATTGAGAACATAAGTTGACCAATCAGAAACAATAATACATTGTTGTATAAGGGTTGTAATGCAAGCAAACTTTTACCACTTTGAGGAAATAAGGAGTAGAGACAACCTCTCATGAATATCCAAACTAATCATTTGCTTGTTTACACAATGCTTGATTACTTCATTCCAACATATTCAGCCATTATTATAAGGCAAATTTGTCTCATAGCTACACTCTAATTTTATAATATCACTTGTTATAATCAACAACTCTAAAGTAGATAAAATAGATTACTATAATAAATCATTCTGGAAAAACGTGATGAAACCACAGAACTTACCAGTTTGTTAAAAGCATTATTATTAGGAACAAAAACAGTGAAGGGACCTCGGCTTTTAAGATACTGTTTATCAGCGCCCTGGAAAAAAAATAATACAAATGTGTTATATGGCAGCATATGGCAGCTCATTAGTAATCATAAATATATGTTACAGTTCAATACCTGTTTTAATAATTTTAATAATATTTTAATAATAAGTTATTTTCTAAATTTTGTTGTTTATTTATTTATTTTTACTCATGTCACACAGTCAGGAAAATTTTTTTTCTATTTATTAGCAAAGAAGGCAACATATTACACAACAGACTACTTCCCAGAAGGAAAACCTAAGGAAGACTGAGGCTCAGCAAATTTCCTTATCCATCTCCAACTAGGCACTATAGAGGCCAATGGTAACCAGTGTATTTTATTCCCATTTGTACAATCGTGGTAGGACGTCCGGATGACATTCACACACTACAGTGGAACCTTGGATTATGAGCATAATTTGTTCCGGAAGCAGGCTCGTATTCCAAAAACACTCGTAAACCAAATAGAATTTTCCCATAAGAAATAATGAAAACTCTAATTATTCGTTCTACAGCCCAAAACAATAAATACATAAAAATAATTAATACAATATATAAAGTAAAAATAAAACAAGTTAACCTGCACTTAACAAGAAAAAAATAAATCCAGACAGATAAATGTTTCCGTTTGTGCGTGTATTTGTATGTGTGTGTGTGTGTGGAATTAGCCCCTCATCTCGTCTTAAACAATAAAACTCCTTCTCCCTCCCCACACCTCGTTTCACAACTAGCATATACAATGCAAACACTGTTTTAACGGGGAAAAAAAGAATTCGCTCTAATGACACTCGCGTGAGTGCATACTAACGGAATCACTGCTGTAAAGAAAAAACAAAACAAAAACAAATGAACCAGCACCTTACCTTTGAAAAGAATCGCGACAGAGCAGAGTTTTCTGTGTAAATATAACGTGTGTGTGCAGCCGGGAGAGCGTGTGTGTGTGTGTGTGTGTGTGTGTGTGTGTGTGTGTGTGTGTGTGTGTGTCGTTGTCAAATTACACGCTTGCGCACACAAAAGTACACATGAATAAAGTGTGTATATATGTGTTGGTGTGTGTGTGGGGCACAGTGTCAAATTGAGCGGTCGCACACAGGAGAGGGAGATGTTGATTATACCAGTAAGAGACGAGCACTAAGACGCAGCAGGGGAGACGATTACCCATAATTCCCGCAGCGCAAAGAGAGAGAAAAATCATTGGCTCAGTTGTGATCACTTGGTGTCAAAATAAGAGTCGCATGCGTGATACATGATGCTCGGCACTCGTAAACTAATACTTGCTCGGTTTCCTATTAAAAATTTATTAAAAATCTTTGCTCGGTTTGCGGAACACTCGTACACCACGTTACTCGCGATCCGAGGTTCCACTGTACGGGTAATTTGGGAACATCAATTAGCCTAATCTGCACCAGTACCCGGAGGAAACCCGCCAAGCACGAGGAGAACATGCAAACTCCATGCGCACAGACCTGACGTGGGAATCGAACCCAGGACCTTGAGGTACAAGGTGACAGTGCTAACCACTAAGCCACTGTGCAGCCAAATGAATATACAGTACACATACTTACTAGCAACTTTAAGTGGGATTTAGTCAGACCTCTTGCTCGAATCTCCTGAAATCGAAACGTGACAAAGTTTAAACACAAATTGTACATATCAGAGTGGAAACTATCAGGTCTACCCTGCATTGTATACACTGTATATGTACCTGACCATTTAGCTAAGTGCACCTATAATATGCTATACATACTGTACACAGTGTAAATATGTACACGTATGTGCGTAATAATAATTTGTTGGTACACTGTATGTGTTGGATATTTCTTGCTGTTTTAATTCAACCTTTCCTTCCCTTTTCTATCAGTGTAATTGATATTAAATGTGATATAGTGAGTACTGTACCAGTGCGCCTACAATAATTAAATGGCAAAATTTACATGTAAGCAAAATGTAGGTGTACACAATAAAATGGTTCTTAAGTGCATCAAATAGTATGAGAGATATTAGTTCTAAGTGTGCTGACCTCCATGAGTTTGCCTTTGCAGTTTATCCCATCTCCGATGTAATCTTTTTGGCAGGAGCAGTTCCTCTCTCCGGGGCCGACCATTGTGCACATGGCACTGTAGTGGCATCCTCCATTTTTCTGCCAAGTATCAGGTGAACACACTCAGTCACATTGGCTCAACCCACAAATAATGAATTATACTAATATTGGGCTTCATTCTTCCAAACAACTTTTCAGCCACAATATATGATGGGCGTACACGTATATGTCCTTATTGACCTTTACAGAAGACTGCAAGCAAACGAGACTCATCAGCACCAGTGATGGCGCAAACGTTTTAATAAAGGCAGTTTGCTTGTAATTGCCGATCCTAGTCAAGGTGTCTTGCGGCGCACAGCAGGAATTCCTGTTAACATTCCTTGTTTCCATCCACAAATATACTGTATTTATTTATTTAATTTTATATATATATATATATATATATATATATATATATATATATA
>JAAGKR010012864.1:0-15376 GCA_011419295.1 Clarias macrocephalus
GAGAGAGAGAGAGAGAGAGAGAGGGAGAGAGAGAGAGAGAGAGAGAGAGAGAGAGAGAGCGCATTCTTTTACTCTTCAGTGCATAACTAATAAAATGCTCCATTCACAGAAACTGCCTCAAGGACGATGCTGGTCTAACACTGCCTTCATTTCCTCTATGGTGTTTCTAAATCAGCGTGTGTGTGTGTGTGTGTGTGTGTGTGTGTGTGTGTGTGTGTGTGTGTGTGTGTGTCACTCTGAGTGTTCAGGGAATGTGCTTTTGTGAAAATGACAGAATGTGAAGCTTTTAACCTTTTGACCTTGAGGATGATGAGTGTGTGCTAGCAAGATATTTTATACATTTTAAATTTGAAAATAGCACTGTGTGTGTGTGTGTGTGTGTGTGTGATTATTGCATCCAGAGATTACAGTGACATCACAGCTAAAGCACTGACTTAGAAATCCACAGGCAGCTTCTGCCGCGCATATCCATGCTAACTTCCTGTAATTAGCACTCCTTATCGTCGTGTTGGTCTGTGGTCCTGTGACTGAGTAAAGTCAGCGTTCTGCACTGGAACGAAGCGCTGTGAAGAGTTCCACGCAGGAGGTTATTCGAACACACCCGTGCTTTCTGTCTCCGCGCTGCGGCCTGGTGAGAATGAGTCGTGCTTTGCTGCTAATCTCACTGTCTCACTGTGAAAGAGCGACTTTCCTCAGGCAATAACAAAGCGCCGTTGTTATAAATCTGTATAGCAACACTGTGCAGTTGTGTGTGTGTGTGTGTGTGTGTGTGTGTGTGTGTGTGTGTGTGTGTGTGTGTGTGTGTGTGTGTGTGTGAGTGTGTCTGTGTGTGTGTTTGTGTGTCAGAGTTTCTGCTGACTAAACAGGTCCTTTAGGAATGAGCTGCTCCTGATTATCTTCTCTCTCATGTACCTGTCAGCTTTACAAAACGCAAAAACACTGTATGTGTGTGTGTGTGTGTGTGTGTGTGTGTGTGTGTGTGTGTGTGTGTGTGTGTGTGTGTGTGTGTGTGTGTGTGTGGTAGGGAGGGGGGTGTTGGGTAGCGGTGCTGACACTACATGACAACATACATCAATTTAACTACATTGACGCTTCATTATTACACATAGGTTTAATTATGTGCAAAGTCTTTACATTATGTATAACGTCCTAAGTTGTCCTTCTCACAGCCAATCCTCTGCCGTAACCCTGCATCAGCCAATCAGAGTCTTGCCCCACATCACCACCATCACCACCCTGTTCAGTCTGACACAATGCATACCCTTCCACTGAGTGAAATCATCCACACGGTTACCAAGGTGACTTAACTATGACTCTACCCTCAACTCTAACTCCAATATCCTAAAATCTAACTCTATCACCACCAACTCTGACTCCTTCCTCAATTATGACTACTTGACCCTCAACTTTGGTTCCTTCATCCTCAAGTCTGATTCCTTCACCATCAACTCTGAGTTCTTCACCCTCAATGCTGACTCATTCACTCCCAAGTCTTACGCATTCATCCTCAACTCAGACTCCTTCACCATCAAGTCTAACTCCTTCACTCTCAACTCTGGTTCCTTCACCATCAACTCTAACTCCTTCACCATAAACTCTGACCCCTTCACCCACAACTCTGACTTGTTCATTCTGAACTCTGACTACTTTATCCTCAACTCTAACTCCATCCCTCTCACTTTTGAGTCTTTCACCCTCAACTTTTCCTTCATCTTCAACCATGACTTCTCCACCATCAACTATGCCTCCTTCGCCCTCAACTATGACTCCTCCACCCTCAACTATGACTCCTCCACCCTCAACTATGACTCCTCCACCCTCAACTATGACTTCTCCACCATCAACTATGACTCCTCCACCATCAACTATGACTCCTCCACCATCAACTATGACTCCTCCACCATCAACTATGACTCCTCCACCATCAACTATGACTCCTCCACCCTCAACCATGACTCCTCCACCCTCAACTATGACTCCTCCACCCTCAACTATGACTCCTCCACCCTCAACTATGACTCCTCCACCCTCAACTATGACTCCTCCACCCTCAACTATGACTCCTCCACCCTCAACTATGACTCCTCCACCCTCAACCATGACTCCTCCACCCTCAACCATGACTCCTCCACCCTCAACTATGACTCCTTCGCCCTCAACTATGACTACTTCGCCCTCAACTATGACTACTTCGCCATCAACTATGACTCCTTCGCCCTCAACTATGACTCCTCCACCATCAACTATGACTCTTCACCCTCAACCATGACTCCTCCATCATCAACTACATTCTTAGAATCTAAACCTAACAACCTCACCCTCTATTCTAACTGCTGCTCTTCACCCTAGTTCTGATTTCTTGATGATTTGACTCTTATACCCTAACTCCTACTCCCCCTTACGTTGACTTCAATGTCTTCAAATTATTCTCCTTCACTTTTTCTCATCTCAACCCTGACCCCTACACCCTAACTATAACTCAAGCTGCACAGCATACTGTTTACAGGTTTACATTTTCGGGTTGCAAGTGATGAAATGGGGAATGTGTATTTGGGGTGCCCTGGGTGCAGCAGACACGAGACTTGAAGTTTACAGTGGAATGTTATATAATATATTATAAGAATATATAAACAAACAAACAAACACACAAGTGAGAGATAGAACAACACCAGAAAGTGACTTCAGGGTGGACCAGACCAGGACGGACCCCCCCCCCCCCCCCCACTCTCATTGATCACTCAGGTTTGTTGACGGTGAGGTGATTGTAAATGATGACATAATCTTTGGGGCGGAAGCAGGAACACAGCAGTGGCATCTGAGACAGAAGGCCTGGACTGGATTGGGAATGGAGTGATCTGGATACTTACACAATACCGACAACACCCACACACTGCGGGATGTAACACCTCACTTTGACTCCTACCCACTCAGGTCTATCCTTTTCTCTGAACTCGGATTGGCTCTGACTCATTTACTCTCTAGTCTGACTGCGATACAGTACATACTTAACACTGACTCCTACACCCTCTACTCTGACTGCTGCATGATCACTCGCACTCCTACGCCCTAACTTGTACACTTACAACCTTTACCCTTATGATTACACCCCAACTTCGACCTGCTAGCCTCTTAATTCAAACTCATGCTCGGTTTCTTATGCCCTAATCTACTTCTTCTTGACTTTGATTTCAAACACCTTTAACCCTCACTACACCTTCAATATGATTCAAGTACTTTCTCGTGAGCTCTTTTCATCTCCAATATTCATCCACGGTGATGTACAACTACAGTAGCATTGACGAGGACCAATGAGTCGATTTTAGGGGTTTAGACAGGTAAGACTCCAGGTTGGTGTTTTGGGATTTGAGGATCCAGGTTCGGGTTGCCAAACCCCATACTACCAAGCACACACCCACACACTGACACTGCATGAAGTGCCGGACCCAAGCCCGGATAAAATGGGAGGGTTGTGTCAGGAAGGCCATCCGGAATAAAACATGTGCCAAGTTCTGTGCGGACCGGATGGTCCGCTGTGGCGACCACTTGACAGGAGCAGCCGAAGAAAGTAGAGGTCTTGATCAAGGGCGCAACTGTTGCATCTTGGCAGTGCTAGGACTCATGAATCTGACATCCACCACCCTTCTACCAATTCTACCCTCAACACCTTCAGAGGCTCTTATACCCTTAGCATTGACTTCTAAACTATTATCACTGTCTTCTACAACTTTATCACTTTATCGACTCCGACCCCCTTAACCCCTATTCCTACTTCCTCAGTTCTGCCTCCTACACTGTTACCCTGACTCCTCTCTTAGGGGAGGTTGTTATGAATTGATAGGCAACATTATTTTTCAGATTTATACCCAAATTCTGCCTTCATTGTTTCCAGCCTGATGTGCTCTTTTGTTTTTAATCTAAGACAGAGCAAACGATGAAAAGAAATTAAAAAGAGAATCCAGCAGAGGAGTGTTTCTTACAGGGTGACTAATTCCCCCTGCAGTGCGCTCAGCTCATGCAGCTGCTGGCTGTTCACTGGCTGAGTCACCAGCAACTATACAGCCACTTTGTTTTTTTTATCACACACACACACACACACACACACACTGACAGAGACATAGACACAAGTGATTTGGTCAAAGTGTGGGAGTAGGTTACGGGCAATGCTGCAAACTTTGCAATCTGTCTTTCGCTCTCTCGGGTGTGTTCTAAAAAGCTAAACGTGTCGTGTTTTATGCTGCTCTTTTCAAGTTTGAGTTTCCATTCCAACATTATTCAGCATTTCTGATTCCCTGCGCACAGCGTATACCCTTGTAGCCCCTCTATCACAAATTGTTTCGGAACAGTTGTAATGAACGCTAACGACCCGAGTGTGGTTCTAATTAGCAAACAGGGATTTCGGCTCTGTGCTTCAGTGACTCAGATCCTCATTTCTTCATGCGTGATTCTCATAACGGCTGTAAATACTGGACGTACAGAACCGTATCTATATATGAGTGAGGCAAACAAAGATGACGTTCATTAACAAGCATTTACAGCGTTCTGGCCGAAGTTGATGCTAAGATCGTTAAATACACTACCAGGCATATTCAGAGACATGTACTGTTTACTTAAATACAGTACAATGTGGACATGTGTGTGTGTGTGTGTGTGTGTGTGTGTGTGTGTGTGTGTTTGTGTGGTATGGTGGCCAAAAGTATTATGACAACATATGTCATATATTATAGTGCACAAAGCAGGTGATGTCACTAATGAGTTCTAGCTGAAGAGTCATGCTAATTAGAATCAGCTGGTTTAGTTAATGAATGGAACAAATATGTGGCAGGACTTTAACCTTATGAAGCTTGGGTGCAGAAATGGCTAAAACTTCAGAATTCTCAAGATCAATTCACTTTTCAATTCAGTTTTATTAATGTATCACTGATGTGACAATAGTCACAGTTGCAAAGCAGCTTTACAGAATAAAATTTACTTTTTTTAATGAGATTGTTGAAATCAGTTGGTCTCTGCTAAGCAAGCTGGTGGCGACGAGGAAAAACTCCCTGAGATGACAATATGAAGAAACCTTGATGGGAACCAGACTCAAAAGGGAACCCGTCATCATTTGTGTGTCTGATCTGCAGTCGTATTGTGTGTTAGAGTTGTGAACGTCTGCAACGAATTTGTGTACATGATACAGCTGATGGATAGAACGAACGACACCAGATTAGAACAGACGTCTTTCTAGCCGGGTTCAGTCAGTTTGAGAAATAAAGGAGTTCATACAGTATGAAATACTGATTGTTGTATACCAATGTCATTGCATAAAATATCACTATCACTCATCGTCTACAACGCTTTATCCTGTATTGAGGGTCGCAGGGGCCTGGAGCCTATCCCAGGAGACTTAGGGCATGAGGCAGGGTACACCCTGGACAGGGTGCCAATCCATGACACGGCACACACACACTCACTGCATAACATATCAAATTACTTTTATCAACTTGTCATTATTTTGAAAAAAAAATTTAAATCAACATTGAAAAACTAAATTTCACTTTTGTCTCAGGACTTGTCATAGTTTGGTGCTTATGGTGTTCGACTGCTGAGCCCCAGTGCCACTAGGCCAACGTTGGACTTTTGAAACTTGAGCCAATGTTGGAACCTTTACCCCCAAGTGCTCAGATACGACCCCGTAAGTAACTGCCACAGGAATGACGGATGTACCTACGGTGTGGGGAGTATCTGTCACCCAATGTGCTGGGTGGCACATGGACGGACCCTTGCCCCCCTCGAAGCTCTTGGCCACCACTATAATACTATATTTATTTATTTATTGTTCGAATTTAATAATGGTACTTTTAATATGAGCTAGCTTAAATCCTGTAATGCTATTCCATCATAGTAAGAATCTAACCATTTTAAACATTTAAACTATACTTAAACTATATACTGTATATACGTACAGTAAACACCCTGCAATAAACTACTAAATAGTATGCTCTAAATGGATATAAAACCCACAGCTACTGTAAATCTGACCCTGTGCACTAAATTACTAAATACTATGCTCTAATAAATATTAAATGTATGGCTAAATCCCACCCTGTGCACTAAACTACTAAATAGTATGCTCTAATAGATAATAAATGCATGGCTAAATCCCATCCTGTGCACTAAACTACTAAATAGTATGCTTGAATAGATACTAAATGCATGGCTAAATCCTACCCTGTGCACTAAACTACTAAATAGTATGCTCTAATAAATACTAAATTCATGACTAAATCACACACTGTGCACTAAATTACTAAATAGTATGCTCTAATAGATACTAAATGCATGGCTAAATCCCACCCTGTGCACTAAACTACTAAATATTATGCTCTAATAAATACTAAATCCACGGCTAAATCACACCCTGTGCACTAAATTACTAAATAGTATGCGCTAAATAGATACTAAATGCATGGCTAAATCCCATCCTGTGCACTAAACTACTAAATAGTATGCTTGAATAGATACTAAATGCATGGCTAAATCCTACCCTGTGCACTAAATTACTAAATAGTATGCTCTAATAAATACTAAATGCATGGCTAAATCACACCCTGTGCACTAAATTACTAAATAGTATGCGCTAAATAGATACTAAATGCATGGCTAAATCCCACCCTGTGCACTAAACTACTAAATATTATGCTCTAATAAATACTAAATCCATGACTAAATCCCACCCTGTGCACTAAAATACTAAATAGTATGCTCTAATAAATACTAAATCCACGGCTAAATCACACCCTGTGCACTAAATTACTAAATAGTATGCTCTAAATAGATACTAAATGCATGGCTAAATCCCACCCTGTGCACTAAATACTAAATAGTATGCTCTAATAAATACTAAATGCATGGCTAAATCCCACCCTGTGCACTAAAATACTAAATAGTATGCTCTAATAGATACTAAATGCATGACTAAATCCCACCCTGTGCACTAAAATACTAAATAGTATGCTCTAATAAATACTAAATCCATGACTAAATCACACCCTGTGCACTAAATTATTAAATAGTATGCTCTAATAGATATTAAATGCATGGCTAAATCCCACCCTGTGCACTATACTAAATAGTATGCTCTAATAAATACTAAATGCATGGCTAAATCACACCCTGTGCACTAAATTATTAAATAGTATGCTCTAATAGATATTAAATGCATGGCTAAATCCCACCCTGTGCACTATACTAAATAGTATGCTCTAATAAATACTAAATGCATGGCTAAATCCCACCCTGTGCACTAAAATACTAAATAGTATGCTCTAATAGATACTAAATGCATGGCTAAATCCCACCCTGTGCACTAAATTACTAAATAGTATGCTCTAATAAATACTAAATCCACGACTAAATCCCACCCTGTGCACTAAATTACTAAATAGTATGCTCTAATAAATACTAAATCCACGACTAAATCCCACCCTGTGCACTAAAATACTAAATAGTATGCTCTAATAAATACTAAATCCATGACTAAATCACACCCTGTGCACTAAATTATTAAATAGTATGCTCTAATAGATATTAAATGCATGGCTAAATCCCACCCTGTGCACTATACTAAATAGTATGCTCTAATAAATACTAAATGCATGGCTAAATCCCACCCTGTGCACTAAATTACTAAATAGTATGCTCTAATAAATACTAAATCCACGACTAAATCCCACCCTGTGCACTAAAATACTAAATAGTATGCTCTAATAAATACTAAATCCACGACTAAATCCTACCCTGTGCACTAAAGTACTAAATAGTATGCTCTAATAAATACTAAATTCATGACTAAATCCCACTCTGTGCACTAAACTACTACATACTATGCGCTAAATAGATATTAAATCCACAGCTACTGTAAATCCGACCCTGTGCACTAAATAAAACTCTCTAATAGAAACTAACCAGTAAACAGATAGAAATAGACAAAAAATGGTATCGTTCTACTCTGCACGTTCATTATCAAGTTCCCGTGCAGTTTATTTGCCCTAGACTGTTTGTTCAAAAGGTTATACGTAACCTTACGCGGAGTAAATTTCTCAAAGCGTTTCCAAGGGGGAGCTGAATTATTTCCCTGTATCACGGTTGCGTGTTGGAAATCCACCCCAGGCAACTTTTAACGATCGGTTCCTACTGCACGTTCCTGGCTGAGCGGCTCCACATGTTGCTGATTTTGTGTATGTGTGTGTGTGTGTGTGTTCACACTTGTCTGTTTTCCGTAGGTACATAGTACATGTGTATTTCCATGTCTGTGTGCTGATTACATGTAATGAATGAAAAACACTGGGCTTGAGAGAGAGAGAGAGATAACAGAGGAGGAAAAGAGAGCGGCCTCTGAAGTGTAACTCCCCAGAGAGATTACTTTGTCTGGTCAAAGGGTTATTGCACTTACACGGGATATTTTCTGTCCCTAAAGGAAAAGATATATCAGAATACAAGACAAAAAAAAAAAAAAAAAAAAAAAGCGCCCCACTTGTTATCTACAACTGCTGCAGATTTACTCGTGTTAGCCGAGGCTTAATTAAACTAGGGGAAAGGTTTAGAGGTGCAATTATAAGAGCTTAAAGCACTGCACCATGGGAAATCCCAGGAATGCCAATGTGCTCTAAAACCACCGTAAAGTTTTATAATGCAGTGTGTGTGTGTGTGTGTGTGTGTGTGTGTGTGTGTGTGTGTGTGTGTGTGCTTGCAAAGCAACAAACACAGCGGGAACAATGTAGGTACTCAACGGAGCCCGCTACACACGTAAACAGCGCTGTTACTCGACGGAACGCTTCAAATTAATTGAAACGAAATAAAACATCGACGCTTCAACAATCTCTTAAGTTCTCACTGTCTAACACTTCACACAAGAACCGTCCCATTCCACAGCTGGCTCGGAGGAAGTGATGTTATCACGATTTCCTGTCCATGTGGGCTAATTTAGGCCGCCTGTGTGCATGTGTGTGTGTGTGTGTGTGTGTGTGTGTGTGTGTGTGTGTGTGTGTGTGTTTGCGAAGACGTCTATGTTTACTTGCTTAAGCATGTGTGTGGGCAGGAGTATTTGTTTGGTGTGGCTGGTTTTTATAATCTTTTTGTGTGCTTTGTTTGTCCCGGTGTTATTTCTCGTGAGCTCGCACGGTTTGCCCAGAAGTGGGGATTGTAATCGGAGTGGAGCGTTCGGGTCAGATCTAAAATCTGAAGTTTGGAGGAATTAGTCGTAATCTGGTATAAATTATGGCAGCACAGTGTTTTTGAGGTGCGTCTTGCACCTCCTGGGTTTGGGTTCGAATCCCGCCTCGGGTTCTGTGTGCATGGAGTTCGCATGTTCTCCACCTGCTTGGTGGGTTTCCTCCGGGTTCTCCGGTTTCCTCCCACAGTCCAAAGACATGCAGATTAGTCGGATTGGCAACTAATCCCAAAATGCCCTTAGTGTGTGAATGTTGACCAGATGTCTAAAAAGGTGAATGACTACAACGGATATCACTACTGGCCTGCACGGTCGGATTCATCGTTGGAACAGTTGGCTTATGGATACAGATGGATGGATGGATGTTTTTAATTATGTAATTGAAGTGTGAATGATCTGATAAACTTAAGCCACATGGTACATGGAGAGAGAGAGAGAGATTAGCAAGTATAACTTCACAATGAAAAATAATTTTGCTCTGGTTAATCTTGATCTGCTTCAGGGTTTGACGTCTTGTGCGTTCAGCGATGCTCTTCGGGCATCCCTCGCTCGTAACCAGATGTTCTTTAAATTACTGTTGCCGTTCTATCAGCTTGAACTGGCCGTCTTCCACTCACATCAACAAGGCATTTCTGCCCAGAGAACTGTCGCTCACTGGATATTTTCTCTTTTTCTGACCATCCTCTGTAAACCCTAGAGATGGTTGTGTATGGAAATACCAGCAGATCAGCAGTTTCGGAAATACTCAAACCAGCCCGTCTGGCACCAACAACCACACAGTGTTCAAAGTCATTGAAATCACATTATTTTTTTTTTTTCCCCTGTTTCAGATGCTCGGTTTGAACTTCAGAAGATCGTCTCGACCAGGCCTACATGCCGAAATGCATCGAGTTGCTGCCGTGCAGTTAAACAGACGTACATAATGAACCCAGATTAACACTACAATTTACACAACATTGATTAATGTCACCTTTTATACTACACACTTTTACACTATATTTTACGCAAAGGTTCACACTTTAACATTACACACCCCTCTATAAACTTTACTTTACACTACACATATTTATACTACATCATTTTACGCTACAATTTACACCATGTTAATTTGTGCTACATTTATACTACACACTTTTGCACTACATTTTACGCAACACACATTTACGCTACCATTTATACAACACCAATTCATGCCGCACGCATTTTTACACTACATTTTAAGCTTTACACAACATTTTGCTTACCACCAGTTTCTGCCACATTTTACACTACATGCCTTTCCACTGTATTTTACTCTACTCTTTTACATTTACACACAAATTTAGAACACATTTTACACTATCCACATTTACACTACATTTTACATTACACATCGAGTACATCATGTCTACAGTCTGCACATGGACTGTATACTAATATGTAGATGTGTGTATAGGTATACTCTGCATTTCCATCCAGCGGCTAAATTACTCATATTTATTCATATATATATTCATACTAGTGCACATAATGTAAATTCACCTATATATAATTTCTGTATATCTTTATTCCACATATTTATAATTAGACATATCTGTAGATTTACAATTATTCTGTACATTAATTTATCCATCTTTGCTCACTTTACACTGTATATTCATGTACATCTATAATACAATTTATACATAGACCACTTTTATCATATAAGTTTTATAGATCTGTATATATGTTTCTATTGCACTGCTTAACTTGCACTTCTGGTTAGATGCTAACTGCATTCCGTTGCCTTGTAACTATGTGCAATGACAATAAAGTTGAATCTAATCTAATCGAGTTGCTGCCATGCAGTTGAACAGACGTAAGTACTGAGGTGGCCATGGAGTGGATGGAAAGATGAAGACTTTTTATCTATTGATTTCTCATCAATACCGACAAAAAAAAAGAAAGAAAGAAAGAAAGAAAACGGTGAGTAATCTGTGACTTGCTAGTGTAATATATATATATTTTAATTATTATTATTATTATTTTATTTTTTTTAAATGTATCAGAGCTGTATCTCACCTGTTACTGTGCCTGGTTCAGATAATCCAACTTATTATCACTTTTGATAGCACTAATGCTATTTTCCCTCCATTTTCCGTGCTGAATTCTCCTGGGTTGCTTTGGCAAAGCCGCCGATCTCACTGTCTCATCTGAACACGTCTCTCTATATTACTCAGAGTGACAGCTAGTAGACCAGACCGTCCCACACACTCTTTCCACCTACTCACTATCGTGAGGAACTCATCAGTCAAACACGGTCCGCGTTCTGTCGACATAACTGTAGAAATGCGGAGCTCTGCGGAGTAACTGTCACGTTCTTCCTACTTTCTTAGCTCTTGACTTTAACCTTTTCCTATTACTCTAGATGCAGATATACTGTAGTTAGTGAGTAAATGAATAATGCATTAAGACTCATAAATGAATAATACAATTTGACGTCAGGCGGTTAATGTGCCAGTAAATGGACTGATCGTCGCCTGCAGCAGCGTCCTATCAGGCTAATTAATTAAATAAAACAGATCAGGGTTTTGGTCAAAATCCTCCTCCATCTCTGGTGATACGAACTGATAAGAACATGCTGTTTATTTGCTCTTGTGGTAACAAAGCAGCTCTCGACTTTCCCGCTACCCCCTGCCTCTTTTCACACCTTTTAGCCAACCGTGTTTTTTTTTTGTTTGTTTGTTTTTTTTTCAACTTCATCGAAACATCCGGGCACAAAATGAAGAATCAGCTGTTGTGCAAGGAACAGAAATCAATCCGACCTTGGCATGACCTTTCAAGAAATAACAGGATGAGTTCACAACATTGCTTGACAAAATACAAAATACAAAATGCAAAAAAAAAAAAAAAAACATTTCATTCAGTCCACATATACTGTTAAAAAACACGAGCTTGGAAAGGAATAAAAAAAAAAAAACATTTATGTATGTATGTTTGAATAGCAGTGTGCAAGAGCCTTAAAAAGATCCTTCTCTAAATGAATTGTCACCATTATTGGCTGTGTGTCACGTCTGTCCAGCCGTAACATAACAAACAATAGAGGCTTTGAAGGAAAATTCCTCGGCTCCTTCTGGCTTTCATCTGCTGCTGCTGCTTGTAAAACTCGTGACATCTTTACTGTCATGACCTTTGACCCTGAAGATACTGAAAATTCCCAGCTACTGCACAGATTAGTAAAACTGTCCATTGAGCGGTGTGAACATTTCCAAGAACAACTGTACCTGGGTTATTCTCCAGCTCCACCAATCAGAGACGAGCATTAGTGAGCCATTGGTGTTTGTTTACACGCCCTTGTTGCCATCATTTACCTGGATTTTGTACTATACGCATTTATACTGCATTTTACACAACACAGATTAACACTACATTGATTAATGTCACCGTTTATACTACACACTTTTGCACTATATCTTTTCCACAAAATTTCACACTTTAACATTACACACCTCTCCAGTTTTTTGTTTGTACAACACACATTTAAACTTTATTTTACACTACACACATTACACACTACTTTTGACTACATAATTTTACGCTACAGTTCACACAACATTCATTTATGCTACATTTATACTACACACTTTTGCACTATATTTTACACAACACACATTTACACTACACATTTTAAGCTTTACATAACATTTTGCTTAACCCCAGTTTACACTACATGCCTGTCCACTGCATTTTACTCTACTCTTTTACATTTACACATCAATTTATAACACATTTTACATTACACACATTTACAGATCAATTTATAACGCATTTTATACGATCCACATTTACACTACATTTTACATTACACATTTTAAACAAGGTTTTACACAATATTGATTTATGCTACATTTTACACTACACACTTTTACACTATATTTTGCACACCACACCTTTACACTACCAATTTATACAACACACATTTTTCACTACACATTTTTATGCTACAGTTTAAGCCACATATGCTTACACTATATTTTACATTGCACACATTTACACAAAATGCTATGTTACATTCTACATAACAATTTTATGATAAATTTTACACTACATTTTACACAACACCAATTTATGCTACATTTTACACTAGACCCATTTGCACTATATTTTATACAACACTTTTACACACCAATTTATAACACATTACACTACATTTTACACTTCAGCTTTTAATACATTTTACATTCCACACTTTTACACTACATTTAACACTACACACATTTACACAAGTTTTTACATCACATTTTGCTTAACACCAACTATGTTTTACACTGCACACTTGTACACTGATATTTTTCCACTGCACTTTTACATTTATATATAATTGTTTATAATATATATTTTAAATGACACACATTTATATGAAATATTTCACCGCATACATTTACGCTAAATTCTACACAACATCTATTTATAATGCATTTCATACTACCCACATTTACACTACATTCTACACACTACAGTACATCCTATGCTACACACTTTTACACATTTTACAATACACTGCTTTAAACTGCATGCATTCACACTACATTTTACACTACACAATATTAAATGAAATTTCAACTAACAATATTTTTTAACACAAGTTGGTTTATTAGGACGTAACACCATTATACATCAAAAAATAGATTTTTCCCTTAGATGCCTTGAACAGCTCAACATTAATTCCAAGTTTTCTTTTCTAAAACACATGATAAGTAGGTCGGGTACGATCAATTGCCATGAGGTAAATGTAAATAAGTGTGAATGTGTGTCTGGTGTTCAGTAATGCACACACTTCACATCGAGGGTGTATTCCAACTTCACACCCAATATTTCTGGGAAGTTACAGTAGATGTATTATGAGTTATTCTAAAAGTTACTGAGTCATGTAAAATCAATGGCACTTTTTTTTGTTTGTTTGTTTTTTGCCTGTTTAGGTCACGAGAGGTCAGTTCCCAAAAGCTAAGCATTTAAACTGGATGTTTGGTTTGAAATTAATTGTATTAATAATGTAATTATATAATAGCACTAGTGAGACAGTGCCATTGTGACAGACGTGTATTAATTGTCTGGATTAGGCACCACTGAAGGATTGAAAGCTCTATGATGGGAAAGAACGTTTGCAAACATTATATGACAAGTAATGGCATGTGTTTTAATAGCACTTGTGTAAAAGACAAGATATTTGTGTGATTATATGTCTTTTATTTAATAATTCGTAGATTATGAGTTTGCTGAACATTTCATTTGACGACAAAGTCACGTGCAGATGTTTTAACACGACACCATGAGAATGATCCGGACGAGTGAAAAGCTTCACATTCCTTGTCGGAGCTCTGAACCGGATTGCAGGTCAGGCTTGGGTTCGCAGGGTGAAGGGGTGTTAGGTCAATTTGCATTAGGCACTTTGTGAGGGGGTCAGTGATGGTGGTGGTGATGGTGGTGGTGGTGGTGGTGGGGGGGGGGGGGGTGTAAATAGATTTTAAAAGGGGGAACTAATTTCCTCTTAGTACTTCTAATAGTTTCTAATGCACAATCCTGCTGAATGAAGTACAAGGAATTAGCATTTAATGTGAAGAAAGCAGAAAAGTCTACTGTTATTTCTCCTGCATCTCTCTCTCTCACACACACACACACACACACACACACACACACACACACACACACACACACACTCGTCTAAACACATTCTCTGGTCTCAGATTACTGAGCAACTGGAAAAGTGAAAAGGTAATCATGCACCAACATACACACTAAGAGACACATATACACACGTGTAAACCCACACCCAAAACACTATCAAAACACTTATCACACACACACATTTGCATAAACACACACAAATATGCAAACTGTCAATATTATAGACACAGACCACAGTTCGGTTTTATTAAACTGGCACTGGTTGACCGTGTTGATGAATTACAGTCATAAATACCATTTAAATACACACCCACACACACACACACACATGCACACACACACATGCACACACACGCACACACATGCACACACACATGCACACACACACACGCACACACATGCACACACATGCACACACACATGCACACACACACACACACACATGCACACACACACACACACACACACACACACACACATGCACACACACTCACACACATGCACACACACATGCACACACACGCA
>JAAGKR010012865.1:0-15376 GCA_011419295.1 Clarias macrocephalus
TTTTTTTTTTTCTTTTTTTTTTCTTTTTTATCATCAGTTCATTCAATAGGAATGAACTGATGACCTTTACTTGCATTTATTTGACAGCAATTTATTTTGTCATTTATTTTGTCTGCACAGCTATGACCTTTATTTATGTATGTACAGTATGTATCTACGCTATCTGTCCAAAGGTTTGACTATCCAACTTTTGTTGAACATCCCATTCCAAATTTATTATATTTATTTAGTGGGTATTTGTCCTCCTTCATCTGCAATTGCATTAGAGAGGTCAGGCACTGATATTGGATTTGGAGCCCCAGGGTACAAGCAGCCTTCCAGTTCATCCCAAACGTGCTCAGTGAGGTTGATGGCTCTGTGCAGAATACTCAAGTTCTTCCAGTCAAACCTTGACAAAACCTGTGCTCAGAGGCATCGTCATGCTGCAACATGTTTGTGCCTCTTGGTTCCTGTAAAGAGAAAGGGCAACGCTACAACAGACAAAGACGTGTATACAGTTGTGAGCTTTCAACTTTGTCGTAGCAGTTTAGCAAAAGAACAAAATATGGATGTAATGTCAGGTGTCTAACTTTGGACCATATAGTGTGTATAGTCATTAAGCCTATAGTGTGTAAAGCTAGCTACATAACCAGTCCAGGCTTGTAGAGACCTCACTCTGTATCATATAATATAATACTTGATATCTTTTACAGGCATTCACAAGTTCAAAAATGACTTCCAATTAAAAATAATAATAATAAAAAAATCTTCCTGTTGAGTGTGATTTCTTGAATGTAGACCTCTTTGTCAGTGCTTAGAGAGTAAATCTTTTGTGTTCCCAGGCCTGATTACAGTCACTATTGTATGATATTGTAGGTTAGGGCAGGTAGGTTTTCAGGAGTGTTATGGTTAATGGTTTCTGAAGAAGCCTAGATGTTCCCAGCACATTTTTTTTGTTGATGATTTTTTGTTTATTTATTTATTTTTGCTCAATGTGCTGGGTCATGGAATGTTTATTGCTTTATACATTTTATCTATCTATCTATCTATCTATCGATCTATCTATCGATCTATCTATCGATCTATAATTTTTTTAAAAAAAAACTGTTGTTTCTCTATTTAGGACTGTAGCTGCGGAGGTGAGGAAGCAGATCGCTGGTCAGTATGGAGGTTCCCCTCAGCTCCTAAAAAATCTCCATATGGGGGGTAATTCAGCAAACAACTCGGTGAGTGTAGCAGTGATATATAAAGTTCATGTGGTTCTAGGAACAATGGTCTTTATTTTTCCTTGTTTTAATGTGATAATTTTTGAGCATTTAGTAATAATCAATTATACATTCTTGATGTTCTGCTCTTGTATCTTACCATTTATTAAAATTTTCCTGTTGGAATATTACTAATAATAATTAAGTGTGTATAGATGTTAGTGCATGTAAAAAGTAATGTGTTTATTAATAATAATTTAAAAAAAGTAATGGAAATTTTTTTTTTTAATGTTGTCTGTGCATAAAATAAAAGTGTATTGCTCAAAGACTCAACCATGGCAAATTGGCCATGATGGGATTTGAACTTACTAAACTGTAAGACTTGTGCTGCATCGGTCATAGATAATAAAAAATTAAATGAATAAAAAAAGTTAGAAAGGAGTTATTTGGAGGGCTTTTAGTAGACCTGTAAGTGAGATTTATTTCTTTACAATGTATAGTTATGTAAGAAAATACCCTGAACCTCTAGCTTGTACAGCTCTAATTGCTGAATCAATATTGATATTAAAGACGTACAATTAAAAAACTCTCAGCTTATCATAAATGTCAACATAAATATCAACTGGAGAACTTTATTTAATTAAAAATGTACATGAGTTTTTAAATTACTTGCAACATAGACTTAAATGATCATATAGACATTAAGTATTTGTTGACGTCTTTTAAAAAAAAAATTCCTCATTTCTTTTTCTAGGTGCCATTGACTGAGGCGGTCGAGCCTGTGGATTTTGAGGACTATTTGATCACCCATCCACCCATCATTGAGTCAGGACCCCTGAGAGACCTCATCGAGTTTCCTCCAGATGACATTGAAGTCATTTACACACCCAGAGAGTGCCGGACACTGGGCCAAGCAGTGCCAGAGGAGGGGTGCGTGTGTGTGTGCGTTTGTGTCCAGTGTCCTGCAGTTGTGATTTAAGTATTTGCAGATGTGTATGTGATTTGACTCTGATATGAAAATAATTAAAGCCAAACGAAATACAGTGCCTTGCAAAAGTTTTCACCCCCTTTAACTTTTTGCAAATTTTAAGTGTTACTTCATTTATGGATTTTATATAAAATATATCTTAGTGTTAACCAATTAAAAAGGTCAAATTACCATCACTGCTGATACTATTACTCCCACTACCAATATTACTAATACTACACAAAAATACTGTTACCAATACTGGTACTATCACTGCCAACACCAATACTACTATACTATATAGTAGTGCTTAGTGCTACCAACTAAGCCACCGTGCCACCACTAGTATCATCAATGTTCTTAATCATGCCACCAATAGTAACTAAATAAAGCTTTACAGTGGTGCCATGGCATTTAATTTGTTCTGGTGTCGAGTTCTTAAGGCGAAAATTTGTATTTCCCATAGGAAATAATGTAACAGATAATCTGTTTAAGCTACCCAAAAATATTACCAATTTCCAACACCAATGTTTTTGCCTAGAAAAAAATCTAAACATTTTTATATATAAAAAATGTAATGTTAAATTTAAAAGTTAGATATTTTTGGCAACGATTGCTTAAAAAAGAAAGAAACTGGCTCCCTTTTCTTGTTGCTACCGTCCTTGCTAACATTTTTGGGAGCCATGTATGACTCCACTAAATCTTGCATAAAATGCAAGATTGCAAAAAACCACCCCAGAAAAACTTTCCACTGACACAAAAAAACGGCTCTCGGATGTACACAGAACTTTTGGCTCGTTTTTGTTCGCAGTTTGACTCGTTTTGTTGGCTCGTTTGCTGAAAATGCTTTGTATGCCGAGGCAAGTTGCTTGCAAAATTCCAGTTCAAAAGTTCATGAGACAGGGCATTCGTATGCCTGAGGTACCACTGTACTACTGTTACTACACTACTAGTAAAAATTCTTTACTACAAGTACCGCAATACTGATTCTAACAATACAGACCGTACTGGTACTAATGCTTCGACTGCTACAATGCATATTAACATTAATTCTATAGTATGTTCCATGTGCATGGTAGCTCAGACTGCTGAGAGAGTATGCACAAAGAGTAAAATAAAAGACACAGTGGAAAATAAAGATGTACAAAATGAGTGTGGGGGAATTAAAACTTAAAAATGTAATTTTTAAAGGGAGAAACTAAATGTGCTTTAAATAACAACATCCCGAAGTGGTTTTAATTGATTTCTGCAATGAACAGCTAATTTTACCACATAATCTTATGGAAGCAATAAGATGTGACGTATTCTTGCATTGGTGAGGGATTTATTCAGAACTTTGTCACGTTTGTATATGTTATTCGGTAGCTTGATAATAAGTTGACACTTGAGTCCCTTAGCAGAGAGCTCTTTTCATTCACCGTTTTCCTCGTGAGGCCTGTTATTATATATTTTTTGTTTGCTTCCCACGCTGTGTGCTCACTCTGGTGTTTATCACAATGCCTGCTTGTTATCCTTAAGGGTGAAAGGGAACTTGTGTGTCCTTCCTGATCCTTATGTATTCATTTATGAACACCTTTCCTCCCTGCTTCTCTTTCACTGTCAATAGCTCTGTCATGACAGCTTGGCTTGTTTTGTCCTTATTTTCATTTCATCTTCTTTTCATCTACTCTTCAGTTAACGAGTCATTTAGAATACAAACATCTTTTGGCAACGAAACTTTATTTTCTTAATGTGATACATCCTGTTTTAAGACAAGGATTGCCTTTAGGGTTTGGTTCAGTAAAGATGTATGAGCTTTTATGACTGTACTGAATGGCCTCGTTCCATGATGAAATTTGCCTTGCTATTAATAGAGTGAGTTCCTCACAGCTGTTTTCATAACCGTGGTTAATGTATTTAATGTTGATCCCGTCTGACATGGCGTCTTTTATTTGATCACTTTTCAGAGACAATGATGCACATGTCCGGGACTGTATCAGATCCTATACCGAGGATTGGGCCATCGTCAACCGCAAGTAAGACGCTCGGATTTCTTTACACTCGCTTTACAAGATCAGCGAGGTTAGGAGATTCCGCTTAGCAAGTGAAAAGTACATGCTGTACGAGAGAAATGTGTTCAGTATAGGCACTATGTTAACAATATACTGTATACTTCATATAGAAAACATTGCAATATTTTTCTTTTAGTCTGAGTGTCTCTCACTTTTTGACTTAATATTTTGGAACCTTTGCTAGGTTTAATGAGGAAGTGTGACAATCTGATGAAGACTTGTACGGACTAGTCATGTGATCATATCTGCAAACCTGCAGAGTGGAAATACAAGAAAGAGAACGCAAACAAAACCTGTGTACTTGCAGTACACAACACATAAGAAAGCATAAAGGCTTGTCCACTTACATGAACACGAGCTGGGACGTTATCCACAATAACGCTTTACACGTTCTGAACAACTTATTCACTTTCTTTATGTCTGGTGTTGCAGTATGTCCAAGTTGCATAATGTATCCCAAGCTACTTTAAATTACTTGTGAATGAATGTGTATAATGATTATACTTATAAAAATAACAAATGAATGCTATGTAAGAATAATTACAGGATACTAATGATTAATTATACTGGCCTAAATCCAGTGTAATTTCACCTATAGTGTTCTCCGCATGCACACTTGTATGGTGCATGTTTCTTGTACAGCTCCTCTTGTCTTCCTTTTTTTTTTTTTTTTTTTTTTTTTTAATAAAGTATTTTACCTAGATGTACTGGGAACGCAGAACTGTACAAGATACATTTGCATTTTGTGGTAACTACTGCGTTGTTACTTTTTATTTTTTATTTTTTAACTTATTAAGTTTAACATGAAGGCGATGGAATGACTGTTTGCTGTTATGATGCAAGTGATTACAGGAACAAACTCTTTTTCCATACTAAGTAGGAAATTATAATGGTTGAGAATAAAACCCTTCAGGACATGCGATTACAGGAAATAATCACCACTGCAGTGGTAATAACAGCATACATTACTGCAACGTTTAACATTAGTTAATTGCAATGAGTTAGATGATATTTAAACATTTATTTTTACTTAGACATAAGACAGTATTAACATTTTCTAAATGCCTTTTCCTTTCAAAAGTAGGAAATGAACATTTACTATTTGAGAGCTAATCATTTGATCATAAATTAATAAAATTTCATATAAACCCAAATTTAAGGTATTTTGTTTTTATTAACACAAACATGCCGTTGCAGATCAGAATCAATTATGAATTTGTGGTTTACGACTAACCCATGTTATTCACTGGTGTCTCAGGTACCACAAGCTGGGTACAGGCTTTAACCCCAATACTCTGGACAAGCAGAAGGAGAGGCAGAGAGGTTTACCCAAGCAGGTGTTTGAGTCAGATGAGCTGCCAGACCCCAGCAGCTATCAGGATGATCAGGTTAAAACATCTGCATACACAAAGACCTGGAGTTTCCATTTAGCATGATCTTAGCATAAAAAAATGTGAATAGAGAATATGAAAGAGAAAAATCACTTGGATAATTGATAATTCGTGTGTGTATTTGACAGGATGATCTGAAGCGCAGGTCCATGTCCATAGATGACACTCCCCGGGGTAGTTGGGCTTGCAGTATATTTGACCTGAAGAACTCCCAGCCCGACGCTCTGCTTCCTCACCTGCTGGACCGAGTACCGAACGAGGAGATCGACCGGCACAACGAGGACCAACGCAAAACAAACCGGCACCGAGAGCTCTTCGCCCTGCACCCGGCGCTGGACGAGGTGCATTACTCATTTCATTCTGTCAGCATTTAGCAGTGCTAAATCTTTAACAGTGATATTAATTACTAGTTTAGTCATACTAGCAAGTGACATTACTCATGCTATTTATAGTTTGCCTCTTAGTAGGAATATCAAAAGAGGGACCAATAGTCCCTCTTCTGCTTCTTTTTAACCTTTAGAAGTTCTTTAGAAGTTCACTGTTGTTCTGCCACACTGCAGCTTACTGAGGTTTAAAAAAGACTTTAATATTTTTATAATTGACCTCTGTTTTGTGACAAAGTGATCGGTGATTTAAAGATTTAGGCAAACACAGTTTTCTTCATAAAGGATTCTGGCTATAAAGTATGTGAGATAGCTACTCTGTATCTGGTTTAAATATTTTTTAAACCTATGAAAGCCCCCTATTTTTTAATTAATTCCCATTTATTTAAATTTTTTAAGGACGAGCCGATCGAGCGCCACTGCGTTCCTGATGTCCCAAAAGAACACTTTGGCCAGAGACTGCTTGTCAAGTGCTTGTCCCTGAAGTAAGTGCAGGACAGTGTGTTGGAAATGTCTTCAATTATGTCTCTTAATGTTATCTTTCTGCCTTCTTTCTAAGGTTTGAGATAGAGATCGAGCCAATATTTGCAAGTTTGGCCTTATATGATGTCAAAGAAAAGAAAAAGGTAAGTTGGGGTAACTGCTTTCGAGTGAAAAGTGAATGAATGAAAAATGTTGCAAGGAAAGGTGATTTTTATTTATTTTGTTTTTTATCTGAAGTAACGTACCTGTATGGACCCTGTATTATGTTGTTCATGATGTAAAATGTATTTAATTTATATAAAAGGTTCTCCATTTTAACCCCAATTTATATAATTTTCCAGTATGCTCCAGTATACTATTCTTTTTTTTGTACGCTGTTATTTAGGTCTGTTATTTTTTATAGTATTTCCTAAATAATTATTGGGTTTAAGCGACTCCGTGGTCTAACACCAGAGGGCAGCAATCACCATTTAAAAGACAAGGGCAACTCTGTGCTTATTTTCTAACTGTATTGCTCTTTTTGCTTTCTTCAGATATCAGAGAACTTTTTCTTTGACCTGAACTCTGAGCAGACCAAAGCCATGCTGCGTCCTCACATCCAGACAGCTGCTATCTCCACCCTGGCCCGCTCCGCCATCTTCTCCATCACCTACCCCTCCCAAGACGTCTTCCTGGTCATAAAGGTTAGCTTTGCTTTGCTCCTCTACCTTTTTCTTTCCCACACTACCTAATCAGATATCTTTTTTAAACATGTGCACAGAGTTTAGATTTGTTCCCAGACTAAATGGAGTAGGGGAAAAGTAGTCTGGCTAATCAAAATCAAATACTCAGTAGTAAATAGTAATGTGAATAGAGTTTGATGGTTTGTTTTAGTTAAAATGAATTATCCATAGCAGTTTTGCCTACATGACCGTTTATTGTCTTGGGTTGCTTGGATGCTTTTTATTTATTCATTGATTGATTGATATCATATTTCCATAATCGAATGCACCTGTCCCGGGCAAGAGTTCATCCACTGCAAATAATAGCCAGAGCATGAAAGTTAAAATACACAACAGGTGTAAGAAGGTTTTTGCTTATTTTTATTCCTTTGTGTGTCTGTGTGTGTGCAGCTTGAAAAGGTCCTACAGCAGGGTGACATCGGAGAATGTGCAGAGCCTTACATGGTCTTCAAGGAGTCAGATGCTGCAAAAGTGAGAATTTTTATAAAACAAATCCAACAATGTGATTATTGCCCCATTACTTTAACATGAAAGAGGATAGTTATTGCATTCGTTACAGTATGTTCTTTATGAACATTTATTTGTAGAATAAAGAGAAGCTGGAGAAGCTGCGTGCTCAGTCAGAGCAGTTCTGCCAGAGGCTCGGGCGCTACAGGATGCCCTTCGCTTGGACCGCCATCCATCTAATGAATATAGTCAACAGTGCTGGCAGTCTGGAGAGAGACACCGAGCTGGAAATGGGCCTACCAGGTCAGCATGCTCAACAACAATAAAAAAACAAACAAACTGAAATTGGCCTTTGCTTGAACGGTTTCATCTCTGTAAAATTTTGAATACTATCACTGAAAGGATGCAATTAGACTTCATGTACATGCATGTGTGAGCTTCAGAAATCGATAAAGTAAGGCATGTAGGTTCAGTTTGTAATATTTAAAATTGTTCGTATACCTGCAGTAGTCGTAAAAATCTAAAAATGCTTTATCAAAACTGTGATCGACAATCTTGCCATGTGAAGTTTTGTTCTGTGGATATTTTTAGCTCCTCCCACAGAGCCACTTATGATGTATACTTGTAGTATAGGGTACGAAAAGGATGGAATCAAATCCGAACATCAATTGCAGAACGAGTAAAGGACATTACAGTCACAGTTTATTTTGAGTGGTCAAGATCTATGCCTAGAGATATTTAGTTTAATCAAGATTTGGGTCAAAGCATGTGCAAGTGGGCAGTTACGTTTTCACACATGGCCTGGTAGGTTTGGACAGGTTTCTTCCCCCTTAATAAATGAAATCATCATTTTAAAAACTGCATTTGGTATTATTTGTGTCGTATATCTTTGTGTAATATTTAACTGTGTTTGATCTTTGAAAAATCAGCAAGGGGCAAATACTTTTTCACAGCACTGTAGCATTGCTCTTTCTCACTTCTAGGACATCTGTTTTTTTTCCCTCCAGATTCTTCACTTATTTATTTATTTTTGGTTTATTTTGCAAAAACAAGCCAGTAGGTGGATTGGATACGTTAAATTGGCACTAGATGTATGTGCATGGTACCTTGGAATACACTAGCAATCTCTTCTCCACTCTCTTTTCACTTCTCAGGATTGGCTTCGAGCTTGTTTAGGAGTAAAGTGCTCACAGAACATGAACGAATGATTAATAAACACCGCAGAGATATCTTTGTTCTTTTTCATAACGCTTCTACATTTTTTAAATGCTGGAAGTATTATGCTGTTACATTGAATTATAGCTTTTCGTTTGTATTTAATCCATGTCAGACTAAAATATAGCTGATGCATATTAACTTATTTAAAGGCAAAATGTTCTAGCTTCATATTCAGGGAGGATTTTTTATTTTTTTTTGACCTGTTTATGAAATAGATTTTAATGATCTGGTCATGTGATGTTCACGATATGAAATTTTTCTCCACAATAAAATGTAGAGCGGAAGGGTTCCTGGTCTGAGCGGAGGAACTCCAGCATTGTGGGTCGACGGTCTTTAGAGAGGACCACCAGTGGGGATGAGTATTGCAATCTGACCAGCTTCAGGCCTGCGACACTCACCGTAACCAACTTTTTCAAACAGGTCAGGTTTCATTGATGAGAGATGTAAGTCACTGAAACTGACATGACGTAAACTATAAAGGTTAAAATATGCTACATACTTCGAAGACGTTATAATATTTGCTGACCTTCATTAATATTTATGTAAGCTTGTTCTTGACGAGTCTTCGATTTACTTTTAAAATGCTGAATAATGCTTCTTCTAAACTTTTAAATGCAAAAATATATATATATAATTTATATTAATCACATGTTGATGTTTATTGTAGGAAGGAGATCGGCTAAGCGATGAGGATCTGTACAAGTTTTTGGCTGACATGAGGCGGCCCTCTTCAGTGTTACGTAGACTCAGGCCTATTACAGGTGCGCTGGAGGAAAATGAACTCAATGAATTAATCGGAAATATTTGGCAATAATAATAAATTATTTTTTGCTGAACGTCCTCCTATAATGGTGTAAAACATGAACTTCATGTTTATTCTCCACATTTTTAGTACTGGGTTTACATTAACAGTATTTAGCAGACAGCCTTTTACAGTGCTTGCTGGTTTTCCACAAAATATCTGGTTATCCTCCTGCTAGTGCAAAGTCTAAAAATACCATTTAACTAAACAAACATTTAACTAAAAGTTTAACACCTAGCATCCTTTTAGTGGTATAGCAACTAAGGATAAGTCAAGGATTTTTTCCTGCATAGTAAATCTCAATAATTTGTTTGAAAGGAAAATAAATGTTATTGAATTTGTGATCATTAAAGCTCATCAATCTCATGTCCATGATGAGAAATTTGCCAGCATTTGAATTCCCTTTTTTTGTATTTTGAACCTTTTTGAAAATGTAATCTTTAATATTAATTAATTATATTATATATAATAAAATAATATTATTTTGGTTGATGTTTTTGTCTTGGAGCTATAAAAAAAAATCAGAAGCCATTATGATTTAAATAAAGCCTATTTATTATGTTTGCATATATTTTTTTTTATAGCTCAGCTGAAGATTGACATTTCTCCTGCTCCTGAGAACCCCCACTACTGTCTGACACCGGAGCTACTTCAGGTCAAGCCTTATCCAGACACCCGGGTTCGACCCACCAGAGAGATCCTGGAGTTCCCAGCCAAGGACATCTATGTGCCCAACACCACGTACAGGTACCGCTGCAGAACTCTGTTTCACCCAAAGACGGATCTTTTGCAATCTGTGTAAAATATTTCTTTATTATTAAATGTTTGAACTTCAAGGTTTATTTATTTTGGACTCCACTTTATAGGGTCAGCCACGATACGGCTCGGGTAGTGTTCCAACAGTTCGGCGTCCTGACTTTCAGGTCATCAGCACAGAATTATAACCACTGAGCAACATGTTTCTATTGAAATTTTCAAATATTGTTAAGTAACGCGATGGTCTTGCTAAAGCTTTTAAACTGACTGGTTCAAACTGCTATTTCAGTCAAGGTCTCACGAGGGGTTTTGTTGACACAGTCATCTCCAAAGCACGTGCATGTCTCATGGTAGTTTAGCAAAGCTGACATTCTGCTTTCCTGCACATGCTAAAATATCTATATTAATATTGAGTGGCTATGTACACAAAAATGTTAATATATTTAATGCATGTGTAAATAATTTCTATAGTTATTGATTAAATGGGCATTTATTGTTGGTAATTAACGAAAAGTTGGTTGTAAGTAAGTAATAAAACACTTGGGGTTAGTTGCTGTTTAAGCAACATTGTCCTGCGATGCCTCAGGCCGCGTCACAGCGGTGCTGATATTCAGCACAACAGCAAGACCTCGAGTGAGAGAGTGCTTTTATACAACAGTTCTACAAACATCATTTGTCATAAACAGGTTATGATTTGGTAATTAAACTATTAGTTTTGCTCTGCCAAAACATATTTCCACAACTTGGGGAACTACCGCGACAATGTGAGCTGGCGAGTGACAATTTTACTATATTAGCAGGAGTGAAATTAGTTTTTAATTCTTACCGGTACTATGTAGCCAAAAGGTGAGGAGAATAAATTGAGGTGGTGTAAAAGTCCTGTAAATATTGTAAGTTTCTCTTTATATTTCCACTTTTATCAGTACTGTTAACTTTCAGGGTTATCTCAAATAGCGTTAAATGGAAATCTAGTGCACTAGGGTGTACAACTACTGGGTCCACATACCAAGTAGTGCTTTTGATTAGGGTTACAGAGGGGTTTGGGAATTTCTTGTGTTAGAAGCTAGTTAGCTTTGTAGTTCACCTTAGGCATAGATGAAACAACACAGAGGCAATTCAGAATGACTTAGAAGCATTTATTAATTAAACAAAGTTGTATTTAATTTTATCAGGTGTGTGTTCTTGCTGAAAGTGCTTGTGTCGTCCTCTGTTGCATGCGATTTGCTCTCTCCTCAGTACTACAGATCGTACCGACCAGCTTACACCCATGGTGATGGATGGATATTGTTAAATGTCCCAGTGCTGTTACCGTCTATCATCACCACTCTTGGAAGGCCTCTCATTTCTCTGTCGAAACTAATAGTTGTATAAAAGAAAATAAGTCACAGATGGGGTGGTGAAATGCTGCCTGACATAACAGGGTTATTATTACCACTTGGAGGTTGATTAGGATATTCTGTTATTGAAAAATAATGTTTTTTAGATCAAAGTATTTGACTATGGTAACAATTTTCCTAAGCCTCCTCTTTTTTTTTTTTTTTTACATTTTGAATTTATTAAACCACAATCCCTCGTCATGTTGTAGCAATTGCAAAAAGCCATCGTCACGAAGACTTTTCTGTCTTGCCTGTTATGAACCTCTGGCACTGGGGACTCATCAACAAAGTTGTTACTAGGTGTTTTAAATGAAATGTGCATATGAAGACACAATCTTAGCTATTGGGTGTATTTATTTTGTTACAAATATCATGCACTGCTGTTCCTGACAAATCTTGGAACAAACAATCGTACATCGTGTAACCGAGAGTCAATATGACTCAGTAACATAAAAGAGCATCATGTTTCTTGACTAGCACAAAACATTAATACGGCTTAAATATGGTGTTAAGTTAAATTGCAGTATAAAAACAAGAAAGTGAAAACTATTTACCACGTATGTCTTGTGAGACTTTTTTGATTTCTGTGCGTGTTTAGTATAAAGTTGAAAAGGTTTAGTCTAAGTTTACAAAATTGGATATAATAAGCTTAAAACATGTCACGACTAACACTCCAGAAGCGTGTTGCGCACTGTCTTGCATTCTCCGCAAGCAGCTGTCTAAATAATTAAGAAAAAGTAAACTGTTGCAGCAGGACTGCACATGCAGTATGTGTACATGTGAAACTTGAGGTCAGGTTGATGTGGTGTTCCTGTTGCATCATGCTTCGACGACAAGTCAGCACCTTTGGACTGAGTGAAGGAGAAGAGGGTAGCTTTTGTTGGCCAATCATTGCTGCCTATATGAGCATTCTGATTGGTCATGGATTTGCCTGATCAGTGGAACTGGGTCAAAGGCTTGATGGAGATTTTTGTGAATTTGAGGGTGTAAGAGCTCCCCTTGCCAGGTCTCCAGTAGATCCCTTTCCTGCGTGGAGTACGAGTCTTCGAGCGCATCCAGGTATAGCGCCCGTTTAGGTTGATGCCACCACACTCGTTAAACCACCAACCACCTGGGAAAAAGGAAAATCAAGTCACTTTAATGTTCACGTGGGTTAAATGTGGACTGCACATTATTGACACGTGACACGAAAATCCTTGCATTTTAGAGTTGCTACCTGAGTAGTTGCGAGCGCAGCTGGACTCCTCAAGATTGTTGTTGTCCTTATCTTTAGTGGAGAACATCATGCCAGTGTTGTTGCTCATGGCATCAGGCAGGTTTCCAGACACATAGGTCAGATGGATAGTGTAATGAGATGCAGGACCGTCCAAAGTGAACATGTACTCAATGAATCGTCTTTCATCCTTCCAGTCCTCTACCTCAATGCTGAGAATGTAGTCCCCCTGTCTGGCGATGGAGTAGATCTTTGCCAGACCAAGCCAAAATTCATCTGCAAGTCATTAACAGTAATATTTATTGTTTGCACTATTGATTACCTGTGTCAAAATGACTGCATTAGAAAATCCAGATTCTAGGTCCAATCCAAACATATTGACACACGTTCACTGCACTTTTGCATTTCTTTTGCATGAATGGATAATGACTTTTTTTGTTTGTTTTTGTTTTTTTTTCTATTGGTTAGATTTTGTCTTGTACATCAAGTCAGGTTTAATCTATTCATCCCAGTTTCTTTATATCGCACATTGCATCGGGCTACTTACTTTCCAAAGTTCCAAATCCAAGCTCATATTTGTCCCAGGTCTGATCAAAGTCTACTGTGCCATCCACTCGTCGTTGAATAACTGTGGCCGCGCTGTCTGCAAAGCCACGTTGTTATGGGGGGAGAAAAAAAAACACATTTGAATTTATTAAGTTTTCTCAAAAGCATCTTAGTGAAAATGTTTATGATCTTAACCCTAGTTAATTTTATATATTATTATTATTATTATTATTTTCAAATTAACAAGTTAATATGCACACACAAACCCATGTCCAATGGTCATAAAAAAAAAGAAAACTCTTCCTGCTGTTGGTATTGGTTGAAGTAAGTGTGTGTGTGTTATCTCTTACCTGAGCTGATCTCACAATACACATTGAATGGTTCGGATTGATTGGGCT
The DNA here is from genome assembly GCA_011419295.1 of Clarias macrocephalus. NCBI lineage: Eukaryota > Metazoa > Chordata > Actinopteri > Siluriformes > Clariidae > Clarias > Clarias macrocephalus. The sequence goes on from JAAGKR010012865.1 coordinate 13,938, forward strand.
TGATTGGGTAAACTCCGCTCCTCCTCTGGCCTCTATTGAAAACTTCACTGCAATCTGTGGGAAGATCTGTAACAAACTCTGTATTAGGCAACGATGCCGAGCTGCTTGTGTGCATGAACTTTTATTGATTACTTTTATTGATCAGCAGGGTTTTTTTTTTTATATATATATTTTTTATTTGGACTGACCAGTTGTGTCTGTGCTCGAGTTTGATGAGTTACTTGTCAGATATTTGAGAAGGTTTGGAGCTACTTGGGATGAATCTGCAATTTTTTCAGTAGTATCTTGAAGAAAGTCGTAATTGAGCTGTAAAGAGACGCAGGGAGAGAAAGTAAGCCTCGGCTGTTTGACAGGAATAATCTACTTTACTGGTATCAGTCAGTCCAGATGTCTTTACCTTCTCCTCCAAGCTTTTGATTTTGTTTTTCTGGGAGTTGAGCTGTTCATGCTGTTCTCTTACAGAGTCCAGTAGGTCTTTGATGGTTTTCTCTTGAGTGTTGATCACATCCTGCAGGAAAAATTTCAATTCTCATTTGAAGTTTATAGCTTTTTCCTATATTATATTGATTGCTGTATTATTATTATTGTTGTTGTTGTTCTAGAAATACGTAGCCAAATAATAGACCTACCTTCAGAGCAACAATCTCCTGAAGCTGTTCTATCGGCACTACATTTTGGCTCAGGCCTTGAACTTTTTCCTCCAGACTCCCGACATGGCTCTGAAGCTGTCCGCGCTCATGCATCATGTTGTTGATTTTGGAGTTGATCTCCAGTGACATGTTCCGGATTTCATCATTGTTCGCTTTGAGGAACGAGGTGGTTTTTTTGAGTTGCTCTTCCTCCTCTTTGATTTCACTGGTAACGACGGAAAGCTGGTAAAATGAGCGATCAAAAATGTTCAGCTTCTGAAAGATATCGTTGATCTGCCCCTTGGTCTTGTGCACAAACTCGCGCAGGCTCTGCCCCAGTTGGAGGAGACCGTTAGCCAGCAGCCGCACGTCGTCCAGCATCGCGAAGCGGGACTTGGCTTCCGGCGGCTGTGGGTTGTGAAGGATCGGCGACTCCGTGCCTGTTTGTACTCGACGGGCTGCGATCACGGTGCACATGCTCCCCAGGAAGAACAAGCACACAAGCTTCATTTTGACTCTGCGGCTAGTTCTACAGTCTGATCTGACTCGGACTCTCGACTTTGCCTTCCTTGCCTTTCCTGTCTCCGTGCTGTGTGTGCAGCAGAATACAAAGCCAGGCAACCTTCAATTTATACTCCTGGACAAAACAGGGAGGGAGAATTTGTTGATCATTAAACAGATTATGCAGCTGCATCTGACCCTGACTATCAAGGGAAAAGAGAATATCCCTAGAGGCTGCCTCAGAACAAACAAATTATAGTGGTATGCACATCCACCCTCCCTCACAGCCCACCAAAACCTCTCACCACA